>JAJDFF020000627.1:0-11874 GCA_021527025.2 Geoglossum cookeanum | reverse complement strand
GAACTTTGCTTGAATGCGACATTACTAATCAGCCACTACAGGCTTTGCTAACACAATAAGGCTTATGTTAAATAACGAACTGCGATTGTAGGCGGTCACCAGCCAAGCCGTCCATGTGCAGAAATGTGTTCGTCGTTTTTGCAGAAATGTGTTCGCGACTTCATCCTCGCTCCTCTGCTTCCTGGAGTTGTCGCGGTAAGTCCTTGTCGCCATTAGCTGCGTCATTGCGACGTTACCGACGGGCATCGCGAGGCGTCGGGGCGTGGACGGTGGATCTTGCGTAAGTGCGAATCACCCTGAAGCACGGCAAGCTGCTTCAGACTCGGCGATTGCGAGTGAGAGCGCCCAAATTCGTCACCACCAACTCGCTCGTAGCCTGAACTTCAATCCCCAAGGTGCTGGCAAGCGACTTAAGTGTCTCACCCACGTCGCGCGGCCGGGAGGGGCGTTCATTGAAGGCAACGAACGGTCCATCGGTCTCCGTCAGCAACCGTTCGCGCGGCAATGCGCTGACGACCCGACAAGTCTTCTCCGACACAAGCATCTGGGCGTTGATGGAGAAATAGCAGCCCAACTCAGCCGCCCTCCTCGCCTCGGCCGCTGTGCCGGTGAACCAATGCAGGACGGCGACACCGCGGTCGAGCGGAAACGACTGCTCCAAGTGGTCCAGGACCTTGCTCACGCACCTGACGCAGTGGACTGTGAGGATCTTGTTGCCCTGCTCGGCGCAGGCGTCGAGGATTCGGGAAAAGACGCGCTCCTGTTCGGAAAAGGAGCGATAGAACTTCGGCCCTGCATCGAGGCCGATTTCGCCGACGTACCTGGTCTCGCCCAAGAACTTCTCGAAGAGCGGCAACTCCGAGGCCCTTTCGGCGACCAGTTGTGGATGCATGCCGAGCGCAACCCGCACATATTCCGAACCTGTTGCGACCTCAAGGTTCCTTTTCCAGGCCTTGGGCGTCGTTGTGACCGCCAGCGTGGCGATGCGCTCGCGATCACACTCGTTCACCAGAGAAGCGTGGTCCGGATAGAGGTCCAAGTGGCAGTGAAAATCGACCCATCGCGGGCGCATACGCATCATCCATCTTTGATCGGTCTCGCCTCAACGTCCTCAAGCAGTTCGGCGACCTCCTGCATGCCCCGGACGTATACGCCCTCATAGTCGTCGACGTCGTTGGGATGATCGTACAGCGGGCCGGGCTGATGGATGTCACGTCGTGCCCTGCCTGGATGGGCCGCCAGGCGCGCCAACGCGAACTGGAAGGCCCGAATGTGCTCGCCGATCGCCGTCGACGAGTCGATCGCCTGGGCATGCAGATCCTTGAGCCAATACTCGGTATCGTCAGAGCCGAACCCTGCGTGCAGAGCCGCGCGCCGTATGAGGCACGGGACGCAATGCCCACAGTGTTGGACCTTTCGGCGAGCCTCGTCGCGGTCGTGGCGATGTTTGCCCTCGGCCGAACAGGACATCGTCAGCTTAGCGCTAGTGCGCAGGAAGTCCTTCTCGAGACAGCTGTCCACCATCTCCCCCTTCGTTTGGTGACGGTGCGGGTTTTCCAGTTGGGCGGGGATGCCTAGGCCTTGCAATAGCTCGTTGAACCTGGCCATCGAACGACCAGCCCATAGATGGCCGGGACCACAATCGCTCGAGGACGGAGGCGATGGACCCAGTACCTGCTTCTGCGGTGTACCACCCCATCACTGCCCGAAATAGGTGGCAAGCAGCGAGCCAACGGGTGCCCAGCACGGCTGTCAGATGAAACCCATGGCCTGTTTACCGGGCAACAATGTGCGAGCGACAAGACCAGCGACGAAGCCAATGACCGCATTCATCGAGGTATTGAAAGCACGGATGTCTGCCCTTGCAGGGGGTTCAAGCCATATAGTGTGATTCGGCGCCCCGCTGCACCGGAGCACCTTGAACTAGGCGCCGGGCGAGCGCCAGTTAAATTTGAGTTCCTCGACTACAGGATGATCCGAGCTTGCAAGAAGGTGGAAATCGGTCCGCCGCAATAGCGTCAGGTGCATGTCTTCCGCCTCCCAGAATGGAAGGGTGAACTGCGTCATGACCCCAAGTCCTGGTGGGCAGTATTTAGAGAAATCTCTAAATCGGAACTTGCTGACCGTTTCACCCATGATCTTCGAAACGTCCTCTGTCCGCGCTACCAATGGACCCCGCTCGTTAGCTTCTTTAGTGATAAGAGGTGTATAGCAAATTGCAGCAATGCCAAAGCGCTGTTCACCCTGACCAGCAGCACACCGAGCTTTAATCTGACTGAACGCCTCGTGGAGCAAGTCGTTGGGCTCGTCCCCAAGGCTTCGCTTACATTCGACGTAAATGTCAGCACCCCCCAAATTCACGATGCAATCGGAGCCAGAGTTGACGTTCGAATCAAAACGAACATCGAACCCCATATTTACAAGCCCCGCAGCAATTGAAAGCTCAAACATGTAGTTTCGAGCAGCAGCAGGTTTCCCGGGGGCTTCACCCATAACAGCAACTGCGCCTTTGAGAGTCTTCTCCAAGACCTCAAGAATATTGCCTGATTTCCCTCGCAGAAGATCGTGGACCTGCAAAAAGTCTTCGAGATCCTGCAACGCCCCCTGAAAACTCAGCATCCGATCTTCGTCAATTTCAGCTTCGTCAATTCCTTTCTTTAGGAGCTTCTTCGCAAGGTCATCATATCTGCTGTTGTCAACTCTGAGACCTAGGCCCCTCAACCAGGACTGGGCTTCCTCAATATGCTTCAGCTTGATATCTGCGTCAATTTTAACTTTCAACGGTCGCTCCTGTTTTCTAGTCGGCAGCGCCAGTGCGGACTAAATCGACTCCGGTCAAACGCGCCACTGGATCTTTAACCCGGGCCAACTCGGAACGTCAACCACCCCATTGCCGGTTCACCTGGATCCACCGCGCCGGCGATGGATGGACTCCTACGTAAGTAGGGAAAGCCGCCCGGCGACAAATTCAAACCCGAAGGGCATTGACATGAGTTTCGGCTCATGAATTCGGCGATGCTTTAATGAACCCCTCGGGAGCCAAGATGTAAATCCGTCGATCGTTTGATTGAAATGGGATCACCTCCATCTCAGATGGTTCTCCAGGCAGATAGAACAATATGCCCTTGGTCATATCTCCAAGTCTTAAATAACGTTCCAACTGCAAGACACTCCTCGGCACATCGCTGATGACCAGACGTCTCTTCACCTCTACAACCATCTTCTCGTTGTTGCGTGAAATCAACAGATCTACAGTTGCGCTTTCCTGGGATTTAAGTTGAAACTCTGCATTAACATTCAAATGGGGTGCAGTTATTGCCAAGAAGCCCTGAATCGCCCCCATGATTTGCGACTCGGAATGGACTAGTTTACCATCTAGGGCGTAAACGTTGACCTCACAGAATTGAGTTAAGAGGCGTAAAACCTCTTCCTCTAAATCAACTCTCTCGCTTGGGCGGCCCGCGTCCGTCTTCGATGCATCGACTGCAGCCGTAGCCTCTGCCTGTGATTTATTGAACGCAAGCTTTTGTTGAATTTCTTCAATGAGCATCGCAGCAAATGCGGAAACCGAGACAGCGGCCAAAAGAGATTCCGATTGGTCGAAATCCAACTTGTAATCATGAGTTGATGGATTTCTCCATTGAGATCGATAATTCGATAATTGCAGCAAAACTCGAGTGCGAAGAATTTTGTTCGCTTCTAGGTATTTTTCTATTTCGCTAGGCGTTTTTCGGGCTGGGTCATTTCCGGTCAGCACCCGGTAGGCTTCTTTTACGCTGCCTTCAAAGGCCTGATTGGCTCGATAAATCGCATCCGTAAACGCCGTGTCATCACCGGACGATTCGCCACGCGCGTAATGAGCGAACGCTGTCTCGATATGGAGCAACACGGCTTTAAGGCCCGCCATGTGTTCGCCTTCGTCTGTACCCGCGACTTTGTTGCGCAGAACCTGAATCAAATCCATTGCCGCCTCAAATTGTTAGTCACGCCGCTGCGTCTCTCCCGCCAGAGCGCGTCGAGTATGCCCTTTCGTACTGCCACTGAGTGCTACTGACTCTCTAGGGCCAAGCTCTAACTAATGTCCCGCTCCCAACTGGAGCGTGCACCCATCCCAAAGGCAACGTACGAGATCCGCGATCCCGACAGCGCTGTTGATCTGGCTTTTCGTCTTCTTCTCCGCTGCGGTGTTCATCACGCCCATCAACCGGGGCAAGTGGTTCACCGCCATGGGCGTGTCCGCTGCGTGCCTCGCAATCTTCTTGGTGCTCGCATGACAACCCTCTACTGCGTCGCGCTCGGCCGCACCCCGTTCAACGGCGGGGTCGGCGGCGCCGACTAGTTCCTCTCCGAATCCGAGCGCGAGCTGCGTTATGCGAAGTTCGTCGGCGATCCCGATCTCAATAACACCACGGTCTCGACCTTCAACTTGCTGGCCTCGCGCGACGCCAGCATCTTCGAACTCGACGCGCTCGTGGACGACGCGGCCTGGAAAGAGAACTGAGAACGACACCTCCATCGCGCGCCGGGCGGCGCACACCTTACCGACCTCCCAGGAAGGCGCTGAAAATCTACAACGCCCGTGACGTGGACCTGGTCAATCGAGCGATCGCGGTGCCGAACGTCATGAAGGCCTGGACAGCGGCCGGCGCTGTTGCGGAGAAAGACAAGGCGCTTGGCCGCTACACCTTCGGGAACCCGATCACCAACCGCCCTGATACGACGAGCGGAACCAGCGGGATGCGGCCTGCACTAGCATCGGCCTATAGCAATACCAACACTCGGGGGAAACGGTGAAGAAGCCTGTCGTCCTGGCGCTCGTCGCCCGGCACCAAAAGACTAAAGCAATCTCAGTCCTTGCATTGACGCGGGAGTACACGTTCAACGTGCTACCAAGAGCGCATGGCGCGCGCATCGGACCAACCATCGAGGTTGTCGCAAAGGAAGATGCCAGCGGGTCTGTAGAGCGACTCCCTGTCGACTCGCTCACGGTGGTGTACGGAGAAAACGGCGAGGGCAAGACCTCCTTGCTGCTAGACGTCTGCCGCACGATGGCTCCGTACGGGGGCGATCGACCCCTGGGAATCATCTGGCGCGACAGGTCTGGCGCCGTGCGCTTAGAGCGTGGAATTCAGCAGACACCACTGCGCTTGTCAGGACAGCCCGCGGCAAGCGATTCCGGAGAGTTTGGGGAAAGATTCCGCTCTGTCTTTTATACGACGTCGCCGTTTGAATCGGTCAGGCGACGCGCGCTGGTTGCGGACGGCACGGTCGACGCGACACCTTCGTTTGGCACGAATTCCTTCAACGGGACGTCGCTTTGCCTTGCCGCCGGTTCTCTTCCGAAGGACATTCCTTTCATCCGTAGGGTCAGAGTACGGCTTGAGTTCGTCGAGCACCTGGACCTTGACGACGCGTTGGAAAAGCTGTTTGGGATCGCCTATGGCAAGGACTTCGAAAGGGCTGGGTCGACACGGCTTGAGCAGACACCTGAACAGGTGGCGTCAATTAGAAAGGCGACTAGTGGTCTTAGCCCGCGCAACAAGTCACTTCTCGCCATTGAAGTGCATCGGACAAGACTAGACGGCCCGAAGCAAGCTGAAGAACTCCTTCTTGACCTTCTCAAGTACAGCGGCGGGCGCCCTGGCAATCAAGCCGTCGGACAACTCCTCAGCGCGCGCCAAAGTAGGTTGAAGTGGCGCCTATCCGCCCGCCATATTCAAAGGGCACTGGAGGAACTGAATAAGCTGGCCATCGCCGATGCCCCCAAGGAGCTGCACGCCATTTCCGATCTGCTTCGCGACCAATCAGTCATGCTTGTGTCCGGGCTGCAGGAGGCAGAAAGCCTAGGGCTGTTGCATTGGGCGTTTCTTGAACTTAGTAGCGGACAAGTCGCCTTGCTGATGCTTTTCGCGTCGCTTGCCGCCTCGCTTGAGAGCCTGCGATCCAAAGGCACACGCTCGGTCATGCTTGTGATCGACGAAGGCGAGATGTTCATGCATCCCGCTTGGCAAAGAAAATACTTGCAGGATCTGATGGTGTTCATCGAACATTTCAGAGAGCACTTCGACGAGTTGCACCTCATCTTGGCTACGCATTCCTTGATCGTTGCTGGTGATGCGCCGCCTAATCGGCTGTTTGACGTGAAGGCAGGCGAAATGCGAAACGGCTTTGCATATGGTCCCAAGGAGGTCTTGACCGACGTCTACGGCGTTGAGGAGTTCGCCGGCAACATGTCTGAGACCCTCTATGACAAGATCGTGACGTTCTTGCGGGGAACGGATCAACCTGTGCCTGCCCACGAAGAAGAGATTCGTTCGCTCATCGAGCAGATCGCGTCGCCACAACTGAGAACCTACCTTCTTGAGGAGCTTCAGCGTCGGAGGCAGCGCCCGAATGCTTAAACTGAAAGCCCTGTCCCAGGCCCATAAAGACAAGCACTTCAAGCAGTTGAAGACTCGGTTCGATGCGGTACTACCAAAGGCCATTGCGGCGGTGGGCCAAGGCCCTTACGACGTGCAGTTGATTGACCACCTCAAGGGTTCGTTACAGACCCTTCTCCTGGGCAATCCGGCTCAGATTGAGGCCTTCGCTGATGACGTCACGATGAGATTCAACGCGTTCTCGCTCTATGCGGCGAAGCACAGGAAGGGCACCGATGCCAAAGACGATGTGTACAGGAACACACTGGCAATCATCCACGCGTGCTTTGACTATGACTGGTTCTCCGACCAGACCAAGGGTTGGGGCGCATACCCTTTAGTCGAGGCTTACCGCCTTAGGATCTGCCCATACTGCCAAGCCAACCACGTGAACTTCCACGTCGAGAAGGTAAAGGGGCAGCGAGGAGTCAAGGCGTTCAAGATGCGACCGCCCCTGGATCACTACCTGCCGAAGTCGGCCTATCCATACTTGGCTGTGTCCCTGAGCAACCTGGTGCCGTCGTGCGCGCAATGCAACTCTGGCGTCAAGACGGCGAACGATCCGCTCGGCAAAGGCTTTGCCCACCCCCTGGACGAGACCGCGATCAGGGTCCGGTTCTCCACAAAGGGGACGATCCGCAAGAACCTTAATGGGCCAGTCCAGGTGGATGAGGTGGTGATCACACTGAAAGGTGAAGACGCCGTGTCCACCAGCCACGTGAATGAATTTAGGCTGCAGGAGCGCTACGGGTGGTACCGCCACGAGATCAAAGACCTCATCGACCGCGACGACCAGCATCGCGATCTCAATCGGAAGCTGCAGAGCGTCATCCCTCGCGAGCTCTATGTGCTGGGCTTTCTAGAGGCTCAAGCAGCAGAACGCTCGCTAGGCTTCTGCCTGCGCGACGTCTACAAAGAGCTTGATCCGTGACCTTTCACGACGCGTCGCAGTTGTTCGCATCCGATCCTCCCTACTGACAGCTCACGAGCGATGCGTTCGACGACCTCTGCCGACAACGGCGTCAATGCTCGGGCCGCATTTCCCGCTTTCGCCGCGTAGTGCTGCTGGACGAGATCATCCGCCGACAGACTCCCGCGACATCTCGCGAACACAATTTGCGAGAGCGAAATTTGGCGAACACTCTTGTGCAAAGAAACGCGCAACGAAACTATTCACCCGAATACCCCGCTTCGTCTTGAATGAGCGACTTAGCGCCGGTTCCTAACGAACAAATTTCTGCAAACAGACGCAAGCGGGACTCGATTCCGAGCTTTTGCTGCGGTTCCCACCCGTTCTGCGGCACGCAGCAGTGCCAGCATCAAATGTCTAATATATTGCACATTGGCCTACGTCGATGGCAAAATCTTCGACATGTCCACTCTGCACGAAATAGGTAGTGCCGTCCGCGTTCGTAGAACAGAGATGGGCCTTACCCAGGACCTTCTCGCCCGTATCAGTGGGCTCTCGCGTTCGACGGTGAGCGCCGTGGAGAAGCAGTCCATCGGCAACCTCAGCGTGACGAAGGCTGTAGCCCTGCTGGAATCTATTGGCCTGTCGATGAACGTCGCAGTGAACAGTTCGCCGGTGCCGCCGACTCGAAAGGATTCGTCCTCGAGCAGATCCGCACTGGAGCGCGCCGCGGCCACGGCTAGCGTTAGCTTCGGGAACGCTATGAACGCCAAGCAACTTGAAGCGGCGTTTCTCGGGGGTAAAGCCCCGCAGCAGATCCGACCCCATCTCCAAGTGATGCTGGACGAAGCGCCTGTGTCCCTGCTGGCAAAGGTAGTGGATCAAATTCACACCGAGAAAGCTATACCGAGGGCGCAGGTCTGGAATCAGATGCGTCACCTCGCGCACGAACTCAAGTGCTACCGGCTTCTGTGGCAGTGACGAAGGTCGATTTCTCGCGCGAAGGGCCGTGGCGCAGCCTATGGCCCAAAGCGCTGGGTTTGATGTCGCATCTCGAGCAAGTCACCCTCCAGCCTCAATGGACGTTTGGCGGGTACCGTACTGATGCTGCGTTTCGATCATCGATCCAGCAAGGATATCGACCTCTTTGTGCCCGATCTCCAGTACCTGGGGTACGTGAACCCGCGTCTCGGTGGACCCGCCGAGGATCTCACAAGTGAGTATGAAGAAAACGCGGAGTTCATCAAGCTTCAGTTGCCCATGGGAGAGATCGACGTTGTCGTCGGCGCTCCGCTGACCGTGCCGAACCATGAAATTGTCGAGTACGAGGGGCGCCCAATCCGTGTGGAAACGTCTGCTGAGATCATTGCCAAGAAGATGTGGCATCGCGGCGACCAGGCCAAGTCGCGCGACCTTTTCGACCTCTGCGCGGTGGCTATGCTTGAGCCGGAGGCGATCGAGGTCGCATTACCCTTCATGAGACGGCACGCGGCCGCCTTCCTATAGAGATTGGACGCGCGAGCAGAAATGGCAGAGACCGAGTTCGAGCAGATCGATGCTCGTTCCTTTCGGATGTCTTTCTGGGAATGCCTAGTGCTTGCGCACACAATTCTCGACCCTCTTTAAACACGGCAATCGGCACGAGAAGCAATCGGATCGCCTTGCGCCGGAGTTCGTGCGACTCAACATTTGGCCCGCTTCCGCTGGCATAGGGGGCATTCATGTACGCGCAATAAACCACGCCCTTGCGCGTGGTGGCAGAACCCAGATACGTGCGGAACGCCAGTGAACTTTAGCGGCTAGAACTCCGGGCCGTCCTTTGTTGCAACGCTGGTGACATCGGACCTTCGCGCCGCGCGCCGTTGGACCTTCGCTAATTTCGATTTCTCGCCACTGAATCCGCGCGATGTGTGCCGCTCTCGCACCGATCTGGGCTCGCGACCGGCTGCTTTGGGTGAGGTCCAATGTCTCAAATGGGCCCAAAGCAGTCCTACGGATCGCTTGAAAGCGGACTCTCGGAATGAGGCAATTCACTGTTGCTCGCCGGCAGGAATGAATCCAACAGCTTCGTGGCGCGTGCGTGCCACTCCTGAAGGGAGGCCCACCCAAGTGGCGGTTTCCCCCACCAACTCATCCGACCTGACGGATTAATTCCGCCCACTTCAACACCGTAAGAGATGCCGTCAATTCCCATGGTTGAAGCCAAGGAAAACGGAGTGACTTGCATGGCCTGAAGCTCGGAAAGTAGCGCCCTGAAGCTCTCTTCCTCCACGGGAGATTCGGCGCCGTAGGTGACTGGTTCCGAGTCGACGGTTGGGACTTGGTCCCATACGATCCGCCGAATGAAAAATCTTCTGCCCTCTTGGAGGATGGACCAAGAGGCAGAGGGCCTGAACGACGGGTACACCCACACACGCAATAGCCTGGTGCACTTCCTCTGAGCGAGGGCTGGGTATGCTTCCGGCGTTTCGAACAGGGCAAAGGCACGCTCGTACTGAAGAGCACTCATCTGATTCCTTAAGAACGTGGTTGGTGAACGTCCGAAGCAGTGGGCCACTTCGACCCGCTTAGGACGAGCCCGCTTATTCCCAAATCAGATCAATCGCCCTGTTGTAATCGTACGCACCATCACCGGGCTCGAAGAATTTTTGCCACATGCAAGCCATGACAAGCCGCTGTGTGTAGAAGGCTGGATGGCCACGCTTGCCATCCGGATAGTCGGGATCGCGCAGCAGATCGAACATGCGCCGGTATTCCGCTTTCGCTTGCTCTCTGTCTCGAACAAGCGACTTTTCCTTGAGGATCAGCTTCGAGACTACAAACAGTTCCTTGACATGCAAGGCTCTCATGCTTCGAGCGTTGGCAACCATGGCGCGTGCCTCGTCGTAGGCATCAACCAGCAACAGCACGTCAATAGAATGCTGGTACATGCTTTGCGGCCATCCGTCCCACTGGCGTTGCCCGAAGTCAGATGCCACGACAGCCATGTCACGGGCCAACTGCAAAGCAGTGTCTTTGCTGAGTGGTGCTTTCTGAACAACGCCATCGATGAATATCTTGGCTTCCAGAAAGTTGCGCCGATTCGCGGGAAAATTAGCTGGGCGTTCTTGCTCAAAGAGATTTCTCTGTCGGGCCTCTTCGCTTCGCACCCAGGCTAGGTCTAGGCAGCGCGTGGCAAGGTCAGAGATTTCTCCTCGCCGCCAAACGCGAAATTTCAGGTAGTCATTCCAAAATAACTCCGTCAGGCCGCCCGGGCATTTAAGCCAATCGAACGTCATGGAGCCTCCCAGATCAGCGGTGCGAGCCCATTCAGACCAATCTTGTTGGTCACACAACTGAGCCCACTGACGATCGTACTTGACGGGCATCATGGCAGCCAGGGTGCTTCGACCGGCTCAACGATGCGTCTCACGGATTTGTCGAAATTATGCTCAAGCATTCAAGCCCCAAAATTCTCGGTTACTGCGGCGCGTGCCAACCTGGCAACGCCCAAGGTGGTCCCGTTGTGTCGGCACGCCGAAAGACCGGTTTTGGCCGACTGTAGCCGGCTGTGCGGCATTCGTGAGCGGGCTTCAAACTGACATATGGGATTGGCTGAAATTACGCGGTGTGTCCTCGCTCTCTCGTCCTTACGGGTAGCTTTGCGAATCGGCATCCTTAGTCTTTGAAGATCATCCGGACCTGAAATTCAGCATCCCAAAAGAAGACTGTGGGCCGAGACTTCCCCTTCGAAAGAGCATCGAGCACGTATCGGGAGTTTGGTATCCACTCGTCTGATTCCGGGCGCTCTCGGTGAAAGCATATGGTGGAGCCAGCGCTATCGAGTTCTTCGAGCTTGCGCGAAAGGGCGGCAGTTGAGATGCTGATCCCGTTTACCTCAAGACGCCCATCGTAAAAGAGACCAATTCTGATACCAGTCTGACTGGGGCACGGCGCTCGCACCAAGTCAACAGTAGCTCGACTGGTTGATACTGAGGGGTCGATGACGTCGAAAACCGTAAAGGTTTGGGAGCAGAGTTCTTCTCCTCTGGCTGAATACATGAATTTCCATGTCCCGAGGCGCAACTCGCCTGGCTGGTCGAAACGAAAGTAGGACGCCTCAAAGTCGTTTGGAAGTGCACTATCGCTGATCACGGAGTCGATCTGGTTCCCTGCCGTCGCTGAGTACAGAATTCTGAATCGGATCTTCTCGTCTTGCTCAAGACCGGAAAAACGGTGCCCCACACCCAAGACCAGGCCAAGTCGCGCCTGAATCGCGTCAGTTCGACTCACAACCGACGCGTGATCTTGGGCGTCGAGGTTGAGCACTCCATAGTCGAATATTTCACACGTTGGGCTGGCTGAGGCACTTCTCCCGAAGAGGGCGAGTGCAAAAACTACTAGGCTGAAGTACCTCATGCATTTTTTCCTGCGTGCAATCGATGGCTTACATCAACGACAAGATTAGGGCGTCCCTCGTTGAAGGGCTGCTTCTCTGATCGGGCCATTTTGTCAAGCGCAGAGTATCTCGGTATTTGGTTTCGTCGAACAGAACGTCTCGGTGCG
>JAJDFF020000626.1:0-11874 GCA_021527025.2 Geoglossum cookeanum | reverse complement strand
TCGTAAGCTGGCAAACGATTAATCTGTTCTATTCTACTTACATTGAGGCACTTGGCAGGTTGGCAGCAAGCGGCCCTAGCGAAAAGTAAGAGGGCGAAGAAAGAAAAAAGAAAAAAGAGGGAAATAAAATATCAATTTTGCCACTCAGCTCCCCGAAGAGAATAACGAAGCTACCACGCATTGCCCGCCTGCTTTCTCTCCCTTCCACCAATATCACACTACGGTTTCTCGCTCACAACCAAACCGCCGAACCCTCCTTTGTATTGGCATTAACCTTGCCAACATCACCTCCTTCTTGTTCATCGTCGTCCTCCTCATCGCTTCCACAGCCCCCCTCATCCAATTCATTTTCATCTTTCATTTCGTCGTCACCGTCCTCATGTTTTCCCTTTCGCTCTTCAAAGGGTTAACTGTCGAACCCAAAGGGCTGCAATGGACTGTGGAAGATTATAGTTGGGATAACGGTAGGCTAGGTAATAAACTCTAAAGGCTCGAACCTTCCATCGCTATATTAGCTCTATTGGTGGGGTGGCGGTCAGTGGGGGGACCTGGGTGTTCTGTGAAGTCGGGACGCTAGCTGGGAGGTTGGAGTACCGTAGTTGGGGTTGAGGGAATATTACGACAAGCGCAACCTTCTATGAGCGTTCCAACTTCACAACACATAGAACAAGTAAAGCTTCAGAGCGGTGTTGGAGCTATTAAGGGAATCACCGTGAAGTCTGGGCCCTGGCTGGAGATCCCATTTCAGGCCATAGTTGGGAGACTACGGGTCTTGAGGCCATGGAGAGGGGAGAGCGGGCCTCGAAACGGAGGCCCAGGGACAGTGGCCCTCGAAATCGAGGCCTGTAAAATACAGGTCTGGGGGATAGCAGAGCTGAGGCGACGAGTCCAGAAGTTTACGGGAAAAGGACTTAGCGAGACCGCAAAAGCAGCAAGTTTTGAAGACCTAAAGCCGATTAAGCAAGTGCTAGGCTTTAGTAACCGGTTACAAAAAGCTAGGCGCGGGTCAGCTGCAGTTACAGTAATGTCTTTTCTAAAAGCAGCATGTTCACTATGACTGGAGAGGCTCACACCGAAAGTAATCGAACTCTTAGCTGAAAATAGTTAAGCGACACTTGCCTAACACCCTAATGCTCCGCGCGCAACAACACCAAAAAACTTAGTCTTAATTGAGGTTTAGTGGGACAGCGCCTAAACAAAGCCTATAGTGTGTAGTCCCATTACTCTGGTGCGAGCCTCTGTAAATAGATGCAAAATCATAGGCTAATACTTCTGCATATCATCGCGATTCCCTCTACATTAAAAGACTAGGAGATCATACGACCGTCTGCTCCTTACACTCGATTCCATACTTCTTCAACTCCGTAATTAACGGGCCGTTTATCTCAGTGTTTATAGGGGCAAGTATGCCTTTCCCTGAGATTCTTCCATCAAGTACAAGCTTGACAGCAACTCCGCATGGAATGCCCACCAATCGTGCCATTGCGGAATACCCCTCCGGATCGCCATACTCAACCAGAGTAGAGGTCCTTGTTTCCTATTACACTTAGTAACAGACAATCTGAATCAAGCCAAGGTTTTTACCTTTGTCCCGTCTGTATGTTCAATCACAAATTTGTGCTGCAGCATGACCATATCCCGCTCCCCTGGGCCATACTGCATCTTTTCCTCGAGACGCGAGCAAAGCGTGTCTAGCGGGGTACTATGAGATACTACTAAGTCATCGGAGAATAATCCAATCCACCGGAGTCCACCAATTATACGGTCCTTCTCAGTATTGTCTACAAATGAAGTTTTCGAACATATTGTCCGTATGAGGTCCCTAAAAACTTTAGCGCTATCCTCACTACACGTGTGATATTATGAATACTTACTCTTCGGCAGCTGATTTCCCCCCCAATATCAGCTTGGTCACTTCTTTCCATCTCAATGGGTCGCCAGAAGGTCTCAAGAAGTCTTTCTCATCTTCGTTTAGGAAGCCAATGTCCACCAAAACATGGATAAATTCCGGGAAGCCCTGGTACCTTAACGTCCCTCTGATGATAGTGCGAGCTTCTGGGATATTGTAGCGCTTCTTGTACTCCGTTGAATCTCGGTTAGGGTAAGCAACGAACGCGAATCCGGGGTAAATAGAGTACGGCTTGGCAGACCCCATGAGCTGTGGCCCAGTGATCTCCTCTATCTCTCCATCCTTATAGTACTTTGCAGAGTTCATTAAAGCGAGCAAGACACCCCTCGAAGACCAAGAAAACTTGTATCCCAAGGGATTGTCAGATACCTCCGGAGCAGGGAGCCCTCCACAGTAGGATAGGAAGCTGACAATCTTCCCACCAGCTTCGTGTACCTCGTTAATTGTTTTCATAGCGTACAGATGATCGATACCAGGGTCTAATCCAATCTCATTCATCACAGTGATCCCGGCTTCCTTTGCCTCCTGCTCAAGCTCCAACATCGCAGCTGATACATAACTGGTTGTGACGACATTTTTCTTCTTTCTAATGGCGGACCTGATTACTGCTGTATGGAAGGTGTATGGTATCAGGCTGACAACAAGGTCAACCTTGGCCACCTCTATATCAAGAGCTCTGGAGTCGGTGACATCAAGCGAAGTTGGAGTCGCCCTGACGTGTTCACAAAGCCTAGTTGCGCTCTCTAGAGTACGGCAAGCTTGGAACGGGAGATCCGTTAGCAAACACTCGCCGGTTTAGATCACATTGTACGGCCAACTCTCTGTACATACCAACAGTGACATCTATTCCAGCATCAGTCAAAACGTCGAGGGCTGGTTTGACAACAAAGCCGGCCCCTAGGAGTAGGACCTGAGGGTGCGAGGTAGCTAAGGTAGACATTGTATTTCTATTGTGGTCTGCGGGGGTGGGGGGGGGAAGGGGGGGGGTTTTTTTTTTTCTTTTAAATTATGAATTCCATCTGCCGGGTAATTAATATTCTATCGGAGACCGACCAACCACCAAAAGTAATAGGGCTACACTATAGGCTTCGCTTAGGCGCTATCTCACTAAAATTCAGTTGAGGTCAGGCTTTTTAGTGTTGTGCGGGCGGAGCATTAGGCGGGGTGTTAGGCAGGTGTCGCTTAACTATTTTCAGTTAAGAGTTCGATTACTTTTGGTGCGAGCCCCTTTAGTGCCCTTGTATATAGTACATAAACATTTAGGGATCCTATCTTGTTTAAGTATCTCTCTGTGGGGGACTGAGGCACCGGAAAATTGGTGAGGTAGGCCTAACGTTAATGTGAGAATGGAGGGGTTGTGGTATCACGTGGGTTTGTCCAACCCCAACAAAAGCTAGGACGTGGCACTATTGATCGTTAATCCCAGTACTTCGCGGCCATGAAGTAAGGCCTCCAATAATACGATTTCAAGCATATTTACAAGTCTATCCGCAGTTGCTGTATGAGATTGACCCACCGATATCTAGACCACAACAAAAGCTCATTGGCGCTATAGGGACTATCATGCAAATCTTCGACGATATCCACCCTTTTCGTGACTTCCGTCGGCAGTTGCTATTGGAACGGAAGTCAGTCGGCTTTGTGCCAACAATGGGTGCACTTCATGTTGGGCACCTCTCATTGATCCGGCGAGCTGCCCAGGAGAATACCGATGTCGTAGTCAGCATCTACGTCAACCCATTACAATTTAGTGTCAACGAGGACCTAGACACATACCCTCGAACCTGGTCAGGGGATATAAAGATGCTTAAGGCGTTAGATCAGGAGTTTTCGGAGGCGAACGAGGCATCTCAATTAACGGAAGAAAATACCTTGGGCGGTCATTGCACGACATTTCCAAGAGTTTTTGGTCGAATCAGCGCTATCTTTGCACCTACAACAGCGATCATGTACCCAATATTGCCACCAACCTCAGAAAATGGAACCTTTGTTACTGTCACACCATTGGCCTCCCTTCTTGAAGGCGCATCTCGACCCACGTTTTTCCGAGGCGTTGCTACTGTGTGTGTAAAGCTCTTCAACATTATAACACCAGATAAGGTGTATTTCGGTCAAAAGGATATCCAACAGACGATCGTCATTAAGCGAGTGGTGAAGGACTTGTGCATGCCAATAGAAGTAGTCATTGGTCTGACAGTGCGTGAGGATGATGGACTCGCCATGAGCTCACGGAATGTCTACCTAGGTCGGAGAAGGAGACGATGTGCTTCAGTATTAGTGAGGGCGCTCAGGAAAGCCGAGGAGCAGTACATGAGTGGGAAACTCAAAAGATATGATATACTGGATCCTGCTCAAAAACTGCTTCAGTTACTGGCTGATGAGCAAGGCCGATTACCTGCAGAACGAAGGGTGCGATTTGAGGTCGACTATATATCCCTGGCAGACGCGGAGTCATTAGAGGAAATAGAGATAGTAGATAGGGCTAAAGGGGCTATACTTAGTGGGGCTGTAAAAATGCTTCCGATAGAGAACCCTTGTGAGGGTGAGGGTGAGGATGAGGGTGGAATTTCCGTGAGGTTGATTGACAATATTGTTTTGGAGCCTAGGTTGTTAGTATAGCTACCAGACCCAAGCCCCTGGCTACAGCCTAGAACCTCGCCTAGTAGGGAGCCCACGGCGGCGCCACCATGGAAGGATTAGCGAAGGACGCTCACTGAAGGAAACCTAAGCGAGGCTTTGGCTGAACATCGCCATGGAGCTCGGTGAGCCCTAGGTATAAATACCCGGCCTCACTACTTGTACATCCGTTCCTTTCCCCTTGTTCTGCGACCTCTATCTTGTATTTAGAGATATAATCTATCCCTGCAAGTGTGTGTCCTCACAAGACAAGAACCTAGCTTTAGGTGAAACCCAACACATGGTCTCGAGCCGCCGGGTAATGACTTGTGACTGGAAATCATCTAGCTATAAGCTTACTGCAAAATAATTCGGAATCTCGCTTAGGCTTTACCCCACTAAAATCTAGTCGGGCCTCTAGTTAAGCCCCCCTAGCCTCTGGCTTCCGGCCCTCACGATAATTGTTTCCACCCTCCAATTCATAATCATAACCCTTCTCAAAAGCGATTTGTTTTACGCGATGGATCGCAGGTATGGCTAATCCAGCCATTTCGCCAACTCTGGAAGTAGGATTTTCCTCTTCTTGAAGGGCAAAGGCTTACGCGCGGAGGGTAATTGGGGTTGAGCGACCAGGCGGCATTTCTAGTGGGATAGGTCGGTCGTCGCTTAACTGGGACTAGGTGGCGGTTCCGCATTCTTTCGCAGTGAGCCTCTGTACGCTTAAGCGGGCATTGCCACCCGAGGCTTCCTCGTTAGCCAAGTTTTTCCCTCTGAAGTTCCTTCCAGTATTTCTAAGGTAGGCTTCTACTTCAGCACCTAGTCAGGTCCCGGGTCTTGACACAGGTGAATAACCAGATATTCAGTCCTATAGTAAGGGCCTACTATTATTGTTGCTGAGGCATAGAGTAGCGTTAGCTACAATACCTTTCCTAACGCTTGTAAGTACGTTCTAATAAAGCGCTGCTATATGTATTATTCTATATTGTTACACTAACAAGAACAGAAACTTCAGTACAAGCAATAGTATCACACCCATTAGAATATGGGTTATTTTACACTGCTCTATTTCGCCTCCGCTTCCTCATACACTAAAAAAGATTCCGAAAATTTCCAGGCACCATTGCCTCTGTCAAAGCTGTTTGATACCCTAGAAGAGAGATACCCGGGGATAAAGGATAAAGTGCTTGGTCATTGTGCAGTGACCATCAACTTGAATTACGTTGATATGGGTATTCCTGGAAGCGAGTATAGTAAAAAGAGATCAGTTGAACCTCTTTTAGGGGATACGGCAGTAATTAAGGAGGGGGACGAAGTTGCCCTAATACCCCCAGTGAGCTCTGGGTGAAATTCCTGTAATATACTGCTGGTGGAACCATCGGGTCCCCATTCTGGGACCTTGTACACTGTGATGTGAGGTACTGGTCCCAAATCGAGCGCTTGGAGATCGCTGAGATAAATACAGTGGATATTTGTTAGATAGAATTCCTTGCAATATCTCTCAATAGTCACTACGTCTCCTCTAGGTAGATGTGGGAGGCCTCCAGTATTTAGAAGGGACAAATGGCATCTTTGTAACAGTTGCACTTCTCCTTTTGCCCCGCACAATCACCTCTACCTGCGTTCCGACCTTATGATATCCACTTTTAATATATCCCATAGCGATATTCTTCCTAAGGGTTGGCGAAGGGCTACCTGACGTGATTTTCCCAATGACATCTCCCTTGGAATCTATAATCTCTGTGCCTTCTCTTGCTGGGGCGCCTTCAATGGTGAAGCCCACTCGTCGTCGAATAACCCCGCTACCCCCTTCTTTAACTGACCTAAGTTGCTGAAGAATCACTTGATCCCCGAAAAATCCACCACTGATCCTCCTGTCACTACCAATTACCCAACCCAGGCCGGCTTCAACAGGTGTAGTGGTATCATTCAAGTCGTGCCCATATAGACACATCCCTGCTTCAAGCCTCAAACTATCCCTTGCTCCGAGGCCCGCCAATCTCAACTTTCCGGGTCCCGCAGACTGAAGCAGCGACTCAGTAACTGATGCCGTAATGTCAGATGGTAGAGATATCTCAAAGCCATCTTCACCAGTATATCCACCCCTTGAGATTATAACTGGAATCGGTGGTTCTCCCGATGAAAGCCGGACTCGTACGGTCCTCGATTGGCCGAAATATAGACTTTCCAAATTAGCGTCCAACGGATTGTCGAGAACGTTCTCCAATATGCCAGCGCTGAGAGGGCCCTGCAAGGCAATGAGACCCCAACCCTTTAGTACTTCCCAATCAACGTTATCCTCCATGGTTTCATTCCACTTCTTCACATAGGTTGTGAGATACGCTAAGTCTTTATCTCGACACCCAGAGTTTGTAACCAGGCAAAATAATTGTTGGCCAAGGCGAGTAATGACTGTGTCGTCCACTATACCCCCGGTTTGTGGGTGCAGCAAGACTGATAGCAGGGAGTTACTACATGGGATAGCCATGATTGAGGAAGGCGTTAGCTGTTGAAGTAGAGCTGCTGCGCCAGGGCCGGACAATCTATGCTGAACCCTTCCTTGAGATTTAGTCTCTATAAGCCGAGAATAGGGGAACTGAAACCCCAACTGACATATGCGATACATCAAAAAGACTAGCCTTCTGCCTGGTCCAGTTGTGGCTCTCCACAAGACTCAAGTCAGGGTACTGCACCGGCATTGAGTAACCTGCAAATGGCACCATCTTTGCAGAATGTGCGATATGGAGATTGTAGAGCGGTGTTTGGCATAGCCGTACACTAGTCTTCGATGAGGGCGATGCGTATCTGTTCAAGCTGACTGACCCCGGCACTACGGGCGTTGACTCCATAGCGGTCCGTACGGGTAACAGCGACGTTACTGCAAATGATGACTTGAACTTCGCAGAGAATAGACCATCACAAATAGACTTAATTGGTTTAGGCCTTGCCATCTAGAGAAATGGCAACGTCGGTCGCTATTACTATTGGGTTGTGCTTAATCTTATAATAAACTCATCACCCGACATATTGATTACCCGGCATTCCTTAAGTAATCGACTATTTTTAAGTAATAGTGCAGCCGCCTAACAGTCGAGCTTATACATGACATGGTGTTGATCCATTTACTGAGAATTGAATCTGTTGCGTGTCCCATGCTTTTCAAATCCGATGTTCATAGAGGGAGAGAAAATCGAAGAGGTGGAGGTGTTGCTCGGGTAATTCGCAGACATGGGAATCGTACCCATATGTGCTATGGAATACACCATATCTGATCTTGCTGGGGGCCCTTCTCTGTGCCAGTGTACCACCCTCCATCAATAAGGCTCCTCTCCAGCGCTTTCCAGTAATCAGCTTTCCCACCCTCTGGGGATTTCATATCCAAATCCCCTATGCGGGCATCAATCGGCTTAGATTCCTCTCTCGGCACCTAGAGTTGAAGATAAGTGGTTAGCGGTGGGTCAACGCCTACGCCAAACTAAAATATAGGTCTGGGTAAAATAGGGTAGATCACTAACCTTGACATAGATCGAACAGTCTCGTATTGTGGTCGCTACCAGGAAATTATGAGACATGACATCAGCAGCCAAAACACCTTCCCCATCCATCCTTCCCTGTAGCTCCTTGAGATTGGGTATGATGGTGCTGCCAAGAAGGAACGAAGTTAATCTTTCCCGCAAACAGTTAAGATCTTGCCCGTCTTCCGCATGCTTTGTCGTAGCTATAAGGCTCACTGCCCGCTCGACCCTTGCCTGGTCCAGCGAAGCCAAGTCCAGTGGACAGTGACCTGCTTCTTCTTGTTGGCCTTTCGCTCTCCGTATTTCATTCTTCTGGGCTCGCAATGCGCATGTTCGGCATCTTTTCCAACCCTTAGGTGCGGAATGAGATTGAACAAGCCACTTAGGCTTAAACTCTACCAAGACCTCACCCTCAGTGATGGCGGGGGTCATGTCTGTAACCAGTATCCCATGTGGCTCGTCTTCCGCTAAGAAAAGTCCATGTCGCTTGTGTGTTCTCCCGCCTACCAATTCCGATTCCTGAAGGGCTCTATTCGCGCGAACAAGGAGATTTGGCGGCAACTCCACTAGGTCGTGTGTGACTATGCACCCAGGGAAGAGGGGTAAAAATGTTTCCTGCAAAACTTCACATGTCCGCCTATTTAGACAGCTCGAGGGCAATGCCTTTCTTAGTCGCAGAAGTCGGCGTTTGAAAATCGGGTCATGGTGAGAAACCACTTTGGAGGAAGGCTCTGGCCCCTGTGTGGGCTCTACAAGACCCGGTGTAGATGGGAAGGTAAACCTATAGATGATATTTGCAGCTCCCTCAGCAAGGTAACAGAGAGTCACATCACCCGGTAGCACCGGTACAGGTTTAGGGTGAAACCTAGACGAGGGGTCAGTATCCATCGTTTCCGCCGGAACTAGCTATCTCTTAGCAAACCCGTTTTATTCATCACCAGTAGTTACCCGGTGCACAGACCTGCTTGCGGATTCTCACTCTATATAGAGTATATTAACCCGCGCGAGTACTAAATACCTTGTCGTTCTACCAATTGGCCCTAAGGACTAATTCCACAATACTAATATGCTTACGGTCTTAAACCACTGCTCTTATATCAACACTTATTTAATATTAGTGAAGGATACTACTGGTCACGTTTGGGATCCCAACAAAACAGAGCACTTCAAGGAGTGTGGGGTGCATTTGCGGGCTAGTTTTCACTATTCCAGTTAGATTGCTGGGCCCTAGACCTATTAATGACGAAATAGAAAGCCTGCATTCTGGCCCATTCTGGATTCTATTGCTCCTTGTTGAGGATACGCCCCAATTCTGGTCAACTAACAGGTGTACCTAAAGAGCTTGTGAAGCGAAGAGATATTTGTATATAAAGCCCCCAGGTTTCTATAGGAAAGAGACTTCTTACCACAGTATTGCGGGGAGAAAAAAAAAACCCCCAACAGCATAGCGCCACTTCTAACACTCTCTTCCTTATCCTAAGCTTCTCTAAGCAATGTTCCCCTTTATCGGATTCCTTCTTACCCTATCGTTCCTCACAGCCGCCCTCCCCTGTAGCTCTTCACCTTTTGACCTTACCGCTGAAAACTTCGAAGCCTCGGGGGTTGCAGAATACTATGCATCCTGGGCAGCAACTGCCTCGCAGAAATCAGAATTCACATCCGTCGGGGAGGTAAAATACTTTTTCCATGATCACCTTGGCACAAAGGACATCGAGTGCGGAGTATCCCGTATGGGGTGCATAGGGCTACCATCCTGCGAGGAGATCTTAAGTATAGTGGGTGACTTCGGGGTAGCTCGGAGAGTATACTTTGTCGGAAGGATACTTGATAACATGTCTCTCTTCGCTGGCCTTATTTATGTGAGTCCATCCTGTGGACTACAAGAGGTCTAGTTGCTGGCTCTAATGTATATATCATTTTCAGCGTGCTACAACTGACGTGCAAATCGACACATCGAATCTTCTCCCGGCGGCAACGGAAACATTCTTCTGGCAACCAAATGCAAAAAATGAACGCCTATGCAAATTCATTGGACAAGCAACAAAGGATATGATAGGCTTCTCTATTGCGATGTCTGTCACACTCTTTCCACCCCTCATCATCCCTGCTGCCAGCGCCCAGATCGTTCAATACAGCCTCCCATGGGCCGGTTGGGCCCTAGGGAATGCCCTACGTAATCCATGGATCGCAACCTCCCTCCAGATGTTTCCGGGATCTGTAGGGCCCCCGACCCCAAATTTCCTTTATACTCAACGTATGTTGCTGATCGTCAAATTTATAGTACATTGGTCCAGGGGTCGATAAAGGCTGTAGCCGCTTTCTACCAGTTGCTGCTGACCAACGGTTTGAAAGACTAGCTCAATTAAGCGTGGGTTTAAGGGAAGTACAAATGGCATACCGAAGGGCTGTCAGCAGTAGCATCTTTGACATCACAAGGGGCATGGGATTTGGCGATAATGGTACATAGCTTACCCCAGCTATGGTTTCGCTTTACTGATGGTGACCACCTAGGCACGGTTATTGGTGGCAAGACCGCCTTTGCCGACATTGTGGCTCGTGGCTCATATTTCCTATCGAATAGTGAGGCGAGGGGGAAATTTATTAACAACCCATACCAGCTAGAGGAGTACGTTGTCACCCTTCCCGCCGGTCCTTGTCAAGTGCTAACTTTAGAACCATAAGGCTCCTTGCTCAAATGGTCACAAATGGGGTGATTTCCACCTGTCTATCATCGAGCCAGTGTTACCTTTCTTGCACAGAAGGGGAGACCAAAGAGTTCTGTGCAAAGGACAATCCATTGGCTAAGTCCCGTTTCTGTCCGCAACCCGACACTGCTTGCCAGGCGCAATGCTGGCGGCCAAGTCTCAAAGCGAAGAACGTTGCAATCTACGGCATGGATAAACTAGATAACGGCCTATGGAATGTGCGTATCGAGGACATGTTGTCACAGTCCTACAAGCACTATGCCGAGAAAATTGGCCTAGGCACCGTCCTGCCCAACATTACAGAATTCTTGGAAAAACCCTTGGACTCATCTGAGGCACGGGCGGCAGGTTTCCGCATTCCAGTTTGCAGGAGTCATCTCATGCAGACAGGAGATTTTTCCAAACATGGACCAAAAAACAGGCTGTTCCCATGCTCCTGTGGGGATAAATACAGTAATGAAACCACCGAATTCCTCGCAGCAGCAAACTTCAGCACAGAGTCCCACAAGAAAGAACTACTACGCCGGTGCCCCAAGCAGCTAAACAAAATGGTGCCACTTCCAGTTGAACACTACCTCGCGCTATGCGCAATCTCTATCCGTTGGCCAAGGAAACGGGAGACCAGGTCCATTAAGGCTGGTGCCGACATCAACTGCTCTAAAGTTCGGCAAGCTGTAAACGATTTGACCGCAGATGGGAACAACCGGATGGCCATAAACCGCTGGTTCTGTACCGAATCGGCGGAGGGTATTACGATCCGCCGGGAAGAACGCAATTGGGTGTCAGTCCCTCGGATCTATGGGCATGACCATAAGTGTAAGAAATTCCTTAAAGCTATAGCGACCAACACATAGGATGGTGGATGAGGTACCCATGTTAGCGCGGTGTGCGAGAGCACGGAGCGCTAGTGAGCAGGCAGCAGCTAGAGAAATTAGGCCGGGTTGTCATTCTATGCACATACTGTTGAAGATCGAGCAGAATTGAATATATTAGTTAATTCTTACAATTCTAGCTACGAGGTATTGCCTCTACATTTGGACCTTGGGCTAGCTAAAGTTAGGGCCCGCCGTGTAGGCCATGTGGCTGGGGTCCTAGCAGTTACTTACCCTAAAAGTATGTAGTATCGTCGCTT
>JAJDFF020000625.1:0-11896 GCA_021527025.2 Geoglossum cookeanum | reverse complement strand
GCGGATGCTCGAACGCAAAGGCCTCGAGACCTCGAAGAACAAACAACAGCCCAACGTAACACCCGTCACGACGTACATGAACCAAGCACAAACGCCCGAGCTAATGGACTGGCAAGCCAGCGTAACGAACCAAGGATCGAAACCACAACTATTGTAAACGGAAAGACAAAGAAGGTTCGAATTGGGACTATGCTTCTACTGCGGATTCGACCTACACAAACAATTCAAATGCCCTGAAAAACCCAAGAGCACCGGACCCACAAGACAATCAGCACGAACCTTACGAGCAGCGGCAACGAACCCCTCATATGCAAGGGAGGAAAACCAGATATCTTCATGAATACCGACGCCCCAATCACCCATAATACTAAGCATACCATGAGCACCATCAAAGCCAGCCCAGTCTCAACACTCGACAGTAGAATACGAGCTCACGGAAAACGAATAAGCTCGGGGTCGCAGCCCTTGACGTCGAGCCTATATGCTGGGGCTACGGCTAAAACAACCTATCGAGCACTACGAGGACGACACGAACAGGAAAAATTCCATATGCAACTATAACGACACTTAACACTCAAAGGAACTTTTCGGCCGCAAGAAGGCCGAGCCATCGGAATAACGGCGATGCTGGATAGCGGAGCTAACTACAACTTTATTAACCACGAGTTCACCACCAGAAATAAGATCCCATTAGACCAAAAATTCAAGAGAATTCCACTACGAGTAATAAACGGCACACCCATTGCCTGCGGAGACATTACACACCACACGATCCCAGGTGAACTGTCCTTCGGGAATCACCAAGAGGAAATCAGCCTAGACGTAGTCCAATTAGGAAACTACAACATAGTATTAGGTATACCATGGCTCAAACAACACAACCCACGAATCAATTGGGCTCGCCAATACCTAGAACTCGAGACGGGCTCGCTTCAAGCCGGCTCGATGACTCTCGAACCAACAAAATTAAAGAAAGCGTCCGCCGAAACATTAAAAGCAATCCCCAAGGAATACCATAACCTCGTGTACCTGTTCGAACCCTCGGCCACGTACACACTGCCCAAACACAAACTATAGGATCACACAATACCACTCATGGAGGGCAAATCGCCACCCTACGGCCCCATATACTCCCTGTTGGAGGCCGAGCTTCGAGCACTACGAAAACAGCTCGACAAGGACCTAGCTCGAGGCTTCATCGAGCTCTCAACGTCTCTAGCAGCAGCACCGATAGTGTTCGCAAAAAAGAAAAATGGCGAGCTAAGAATGTGCATGGACTACAGATGCCTCAACGCCATAATGATCAAGAACCGATACCCACTACCACTAATGACGCAGCTCCTAGATAGAATGAGAACAGCGCAATACTTCACGAAACTAGACCTAAGAGGAGCGTACAACCTGGTCCGAATCAAACAAGAAGAGGAATGGAAAACAGCATTCCGCTGCAGATACGGACATTATCAGTTCAATGTAATGCACTTTGGCCTTACGAACGTCCCGGGAACCTTCCAGGCGTTAATCAACGAAACGCTCAAAGGCTGCCTGGACCACTACGCAGTAGCATACCTGGACGACATAGATGTCTACTAGGCCACATTCGAAGAACACATGAGACACGTACGAGACATCCTCGAACGACTGGCTCATATGAACCTGTTTGTGCAGCTTGAGAAATGTAAGTTCCACAAACACGAGATGGTGTTTCTAGGCTTTATAGTAGGGAGAGGAGGGGTGAGAATGGACCCCAAGAAAGTAGCAGCTGTCACAAACTGGCCCACCCCGAAAAACAGGCGCGAGCTCGAGGCATTCCTGGGCTTCTCGAACTTTTATAGACGCTTCATACGAGAATATAGCAGAATAGCTCGCGGCATGACAAGACTATTACAAGGCAAGAAAAAATTCCTATGGACAGCATTTGCGGACAACTCATTCCGGAAACTAAAAGCTGCGTTCCTAAAGGCAGGCGTTCTGAAGTATTGGGACCCGGACCTAGCAGCAACGCTCGAGACGGACTCGTCAGACGGCGCCATAACGGGCTGTTTCTCACAAATGGTCTCGAACTCAGGAGTACTACACCCAATAGCATTCTACAGCAGAAAACTAATACCAGCGGAAGAGAACTATGACATCTACAACAAGGAAATGCTCGCCATAGTAGACAGCCTACGACATTGGAGAGTATACATTGAAGGAACCCTCGAAACCACGAAGGTATACTCGGATCATCAAAACCTCGAATGGTTCATGACCACGAATATACTAAATAGAAGACAAGCTCATTGGGCTGAAACCTTGGGCAGCTATAACTTTGTCATAGTCCACCGCCCCGGAAAGAACAACACAAAAGCAAACTTACTATTTCGACGCCCGGACTACATATCAGAACGAGATGCTACGAAAAAACAACTGCACCCCCCGATGATACGCCCCGAACAACTAAGTATATAAGCAACATCCCTGAAAGAAACGGCATTCCAATGAGACGAGAACCTCGTAAGCCAACTCAAAGAAGCATATGGATCGGACCCGACATGCGAAAAAGCACTCGAGCTCGCACGAGCACCATCAAACAAAAAAAAGGATCGAGAATGGACTATCAATGAGGAAGGAATACTATTAAAATGTGGACTCATCTTCATTCCAGACAATTGAGAATTATGAGGCCGAATACTCCGAGAGCACCACGACGAAATAACAGCCGGACACTCAGGCCGAGACAAAACAACGGAACTAATCACAAGAAACTACAACTTCGAGAAAATGAATAAACACATACGAGTGTACATAGACTCGTACGATGTCTGCGCAAGATCCAAAGCAGACTGTCACAAACCCTTCGGCACACTAAAGCCCCTATCAATCCCACAGAGACCATGGGAGTCAATCACCATGGACTTCATCGTGAAGCTGCCACCCTCCAAGGACCCCTCAAACCCACGAACACCACTGTTCGACTCCATCCTAGTCGTAGTAGACAGGTTTACAAAAATGGTGAACTTCATTCCATGCCACGAAACCACCATGGGACCCCAACTAGCACACATGCTCATCAGGCACGTAATATTCACCCATGGCACGCCGACAACAATCATCTCGGATCGCGGAAAGCCTTTCATAAGCAAATTCACGCAAACGCTGTCCGAACGACTAGGAATAAATCAACGATTTTCAACAGCTTACCACCCACAAATCGATGGCCAGACGGAACGAACCAATCAAATCATAGAATAGTACCTTCGAGCATATTGCAACTACCTCCAAGACAACTGGGTCGAACTACTACCCCTGGGAGAGTTCTGCCTAAACAACTCCAAACAGGCGAGTACAGGTCAATCAGCATTCTTTGCGAACTACGGAAGGCACCCTTCAATCCGGATACGCCCACGAGACAACGGTCAGGTGCCAGTTGCAGAGGACCTAGCTCGAGCCCTAGCAAAAACCCACGAGCAACTAAAGAAAATGCTCGAGAAAGCTCAATAGCACCAAGCCAAGCACTACAACCGCAAACGAGTGCCGAAAATCCCTGAATTCCTACAAGGATCGAAAGTATGGCTCAGGTCCACGAATATCTGAACCGCAAGCCCCTCCGCGAAGCTTGATGACAAAAAACTGGGACCGTTCACGATAGTCAAGGAAATTGGAACCCACTCGAGACGCCTCAAACTAACCCCGACAATGAAAATACATCCGGTATTCCATGTATCACTGCTCGAACCATACAAAGACGTAGAGTCGGATTGACCAGACCATGAAGAACCGAGACCAGTCATCATAAACGGAGAGGACGAATGAGAGGTGGATGAAGTAGTTGATAGCTGATGGAAGAAAAAGAGAGGAAGAACAACACTCGAATACAAAGTCCGATGGACCAACACACCAACAGCAGAGTCATCATGGGAACCCGCAAGCAACCTTGAACATACCCAGGAGGCCGTACAAAGGTTTCACAGACGATACCTGGACAAACCTAAGAAAATCCAAGGGCAAACAAAGAAGGCGACATAACTATGAGTCATGGAAGAGAGGAGCAAGACGGAAAGAGAGAAAAGAATGAATTCTAACTATAGAAGAAACGGACAACAGGACAAAAAACAACAACGAAACACTCGAGGCACAGCCAGAACTAAGGAGAGCGCTCACGAGACCTGTACCTCAATAGAAGGTCCCGCAGGTGGGTAATAGTACCCGCCTGATACTCGACCTCACGCTTGAGGAGACGAACATGCTCCTCGAGACGCTCGAATCGAGTCTCAAGCGGGCTACTACCCCGCAAGACCCTTATCGAGGCCAGACCAGGGCATGCACCTCCTAGCCTGGCCGCCCTCTCCTGACTACCGACCCGACCCAACTCACCACGACCAACAACAGGAGTGGACGAACCGCTAACAGCCTCCCCCAGACGAAGGAGGGAAGAACGCCGGGGAGGGACACCCCGAACCAGAGGAGAGGACTACGAAACGGTTAGCACGATAAACAAGATTCCGGAGAGAGGTACTTACAAAAAGAGAGGGCTCAGAAGACCCCTCGAGAGAGTCCGAAAGAGTCGGACTGGGGGGGGAGACCACATGAACCCGGCGAGCAGACCGGGCGAACAACGGTTCGCAAGGGGGCGTAGCAGAAGCCAAACGCTTCCGACTCGGAGGGGGGGGCGGACGGGATGGCCCAGAGGCCACAACAGCCTACCTACGGTCAGCCAAGAACTCAGGAAACAGAGGGAAACTCATCAAAGAACAGGGTATGTTGGAAGGCTATGAATATGATGGAGGAAACGTGCTGTAGAATAAGCAATATGCTTAATTAAAATTCTTATGTTTTGCTACGCAGGCGCAAGGCCTCCTTATATACATAAAACATCGCTGCCTCACAACACTGTCGAGACGCTGTTGTCTCGGTCGCTCCGCCAGCACTGCCACCATAGGACGTCATGGTGTTGAGGTGGCATAGCCACCTCAGCTGTCAACGAGCACTAGCGTGCTCGTCCTCAGCTTGCTGGTGTTGCAGTGACGCCGACTGCTAGCATCATTTAATAATCACCATTCAACAGGGTACAGTCTTGTACACACAAAAGCTGCATTTACGAGTCGCAATAGACTTGGACACGAAACAACGAGCGCTAGCAGCGGCACAACGCGAACACTCCGTCCCCGTCTCCTCAATGGCCTTTATTGAGTCGAAAGTCCGCTAACGCTTGGACAAGGGAACAGGACCACCAACAGCGATGGCCTGCTCCCACAGTGTAAGCTGGACCACGTCAGCAGACCCAGCCGGAGAGGTCGAGGACCGAGGAAGCCCAGGGGACCTGAAGGAGGTGGAGGGGGGCCCAGGAGGCACGAACAACCCCGAACCTACGCTGGAAGAAGAGCCAGCGAGGCCCGAGGCCAACCGGAAGAGCTCGACTCTGAGCGGGGTGAGGGACGAACGAGAAGGCGTGGGCCCAGCATTGTGAGTAGCGGGCAGGGGCGCCGGAACCAGGAGGGAGAGCTCAACAGAAGAGAGCTCGACAGGAAGAGAGGCGGCACGAACACCGCGAGACGAAGCAGAGGAGGCAAACGAAGCCTCGGACGCAGAGAAAGAGCGCGCACGAGCAGAGGTGGATTGATCCATGATGAAAGCTTGAAGAGTGGAAGCTCGAAAACGCGCACCCCTAAAAAACGGTGTTCGTGAGTCACGTGGCCCGAAAACCAAACAAACAAATATGCAAGAAAAACCAGGAACCAAGCCCATGGCTACGAGAACGCCGCACGGTGCTCGCAAGCAAGAGAAAGACAAGAATAAACCAATAGGAACGCCCTAAACAAATCACGAACCCCAAGAAAATAACAACCCTAGGAGTAACATCTTAGAAGTAGCTCGACAAGCTAACTCGAAAACGATCCATAGATAGTCTACCGGAAATTTATGAAAACCAGGATACTGACACCATACAACCACCATAACCTCGGCCACGAAGCACCATGACTGGGCAACGAACCACCCCAACACACACCACAACCACGAGCCCCACGAGGGGAATACTATGCTATGAGAACTAGCTCGCAGGAGCTCGCGACACATAAAGAAGGGAGGGAAGTAATGTAATGAGCGGCTCGAAGCTCGGATCACCGAGCGAGCCGTACCTGCCTCGCCAAGGCCCGCAACCCATTTTAGAGCGCGAGGAGGATGCTTCTTGCAACCTCATCGGTCAACACCTTTATTGTATATAGAATACACTTCGTTATATGCTCCGTGTACCTTCGTAGTACTACTAGCCCGCACGAGCTACTTGCGAACTACGAGTCGTATCACATACGAGCATTTGTCTCCTCTCGTACCGCCCTAAGCACCTGCGGCCAACCGTCTGGAGCCTGATAAGGATGGACGCGGAAAAATTGGAGTATTGAGCTAATAGAAAATCTTCCTGCTAGCGGCTCCGCGCCGGCAAATAAGGGCCCTACGATTTAGGTGGCTCCTATTTGTTGACACGGGAAAAAAACCTTGGCAACTTAATTGCCATACTTCTCATACTAATGCAATCGAAATTAGTAGTTTTTCATTGTTTCCAGGGATCGGCGCATCACTACATCCCATCCCTGCTTCAGCCATGGGCTAACTTCATCTCTTGTGACAGGACCACGCATAAGAGCTTGAATGGGAGTGGGGTTTCATCCCATACTAGAACTGGTCACACTCTAGAACCCAATCTCGTGGAATCGATGATGTGCCACGTGACTCCGCCGTGCATAGCCTCGATCAGTCGAGGCTTGACTCTCAACCTCCAACATTCGATCTCAAGGACCTGCGACTCTTTACGCAACATTCTGGGCCCGGGACCATGTCCGATACTCTTAAGGCTGGCGCTGCGGTTTGTGTCTTCTTGGCACTCGCACTCGTATGGGCGTTCGCCCGGCAGCGTGGTTCCCGCCAGTCGCTCGGGGGAAAGGCGCAAATGAAGCCACGAACTCTGAGGATTTCCAACGTCCCCGGAACCATCTCGAAGAGTGATTTTAAAGCGATTTTGGCCCATGTCGCTGTTGAGGTGAACGCGTCGTCTCACGTGGCCGATGAACCCGGACTGCTTGGATGGTCGTTTGCAGCTACAGCACACTCAGAAGGCTCCTTCGTTGCTACTGCTACGTTCCGCGCATCTCCAGCACCGGCTCAACTCGAGGCGGCTATCAGGCGTAGTGCGAAATTAGACTGGGGCCGATTAAGGGTAGATACGGATTTTTTCGGTCTTACTCCTCTAGCGGATCCTGTAAGCCCGGCAGTTGAGTATGTCATTAATCTTTATTAGAAGCCTGTCGGTTGAGTTACGGGGTTTTTGACTATCCAAGCGCTGATAAGCCCCGAAGTATCATCGCCGTGACTGGGCTTGCTGGTCATGCATTTGGCTCATGGGCATCGCGGAACGAACCTTCCATGTGGCTACGTGATTTCCTTCCGGAATCAATCACAAATGCACGAATTCTATCGTATGGCTACGACACAATACTGCCCGGAAGCCGGTCCACTGCGTCTATCCTGGAACTATCAAGAAAGTTCCTCGAGTCCGTGAAGGCTATCCGCAGCCAACAAGAAGTGAGTCTCTGCACTTCGTCCGACTGGCAATGCTTACTCGCTTCAGAAGTATCGACCCATTATCTTTATTGGGCATAGCCTCGGTGGATTGGTAGTAAAGCAAGTAAGTGGGATTAACCATTTGAGTTTGTGACTCTAGCTTATGAAGCAAGGCCTTGGTCCAAGCAGCAGAGGGGAGTCAAGATGATATTACCATTCTCATGTCTTGCTATGCTATCGTATTCTTCGGTGTTCCAAATAGAGGTCTCAACATCTCAAAATTGACCTCCATGGTGAGTGGGCAGCCCAATGAGGAGTTAGTTCGAAATCTTGATCCATCGTCTACGTTTCTGAGTCTACTCCACGATATGTTCTACCGCCGCTTTGTGTTTGACGACTCCCAAATTGTCTGCTTTTATGAGACCAAAGAGACGCCTACTGTTAAGGTGAGTATCCCGCCTTAAACCCTATCCTGCACTACACATCTTGTAATTGACGTCTCCAGTGGTCTGAGAAGACGCGCCGTTGGGAGCGGATGGGACCAAGTGTTATGATGGTGCCTAAGGCTTCAGCTATCCACGCTGGAAAGAACGAGCAGGCTTATAACCATCTACCTATTGACGCGGATCATTCAAATATCGTCAAATTTACTGATCCCTCGGATCAAAACTACATTATTATCAAAAAAAAGATTGAGAAGTTAGCTAGGGACGCACCGGGAATCATCAAGGAACGCGTCGCAGGCCACGATAAGAGTAAGTGACTTTTCTAGGCGAAGGCTAGTGTACATACTAAATAATCTAAAATTAGAGTTATCGGATATGGAGGCCAAATATATGAGAGCTCTTAATGCTCCCAACCATGCTGCCGTTAGAGATAGAGTTGAAGACCCTGCACAAGGAACTTTTCAGTGGATTTTACGTAACGAGTTGGTTCTCTCTTGGCTATCTAACGATGAGTCCTCCATACTCTGGATTCGAGGCCCCCCAGGCCAGGGAAAAACCGTCCTTTCGAAATTCCTCCTCGATCACTGGGATCTCCATCCTCCCAATTCCCAAAGAGATACCAAGATTATATACTTTTTCTGCTATAATCAGGACGAGGGGCTCCGGACTGCTATCTCTATCATGCGGTCACTCATCAAACAGCTGCTTACCACTTCGAGTCTCTTGCATCACATGTCTGACACATTCAATACCGGTTCTTTCTCCGCGGATTCTGAAGATAGCTTATGGGAAATCCTGCAGTTGATGTTTGGTGACTCATCTCTTAACCAAATATACTGTGTTGTCGATGCTTTTGATGAGTGTGATGAAGGATCTAGGAAACGGCTACTAGGGCGGATAACAAGGCTCATTCAAACGTCAGTTCGAAAACGGAAATCAGCTCCCATCTTAAAACTGCTTATAACCAGCCGGCCCGTCATGGACATCGCCACCGAGCTCAGCCAATTCCCGTACATCGATCTAAAAGCTAACCCCGACGATTTGAAGCTTGTCATCAAGAGCAAGGTCCGCTCACTCTCCAATCTCAACGCCGATTTGCAAGAAATGGCTGCAACATTACTGTTGGATAGGGCTCAGCAGACATTCTTGTGGGCGACAATTGTCCTGAAGAGGCTAGGAACTATCCGATTTCCGTCTCCTGCCCTGCTTGTGAAAACCCTAGAAGCAAGTCCAATAGATTTAGATAAGTTGTATCAAAGTATCGTTAACCAGGTCATGGCAGGTGAGGTGGAAGAAAAAATGCTTCTTACATGGGTTGTATATGGCCGGCGACCACTTACACTAGAGGAACTTGAGGCAGCCCTTGCAACACAAGAGACCTCTAGGACTAAGGCATCTACTGACAAACACCGAGCCGGTCTCACCGCGAAAGCTGTCATTAACGCTATGGGTGTCATCTTGGATATCACGGATAATAGAGTCCATCTAATCCACCAGTCTGCCAAGGATTTTTTCCTCCGAAATCGCCAACTGGAGCATGCCGGACTTTTTCACTGTCGGAATCCAAACGTCTACCTGGCCAAGGTCTGCATCATATACCTGAGCTTCGAGGACTTTGAAGTAGGGCCTTGCGGTAACAGGCAAGCTTTAGCCGTTAGAAAAAGCCAGTACCCTTTGCTCCATTATGCTGCGCGCAACTGGCACACCCATATTCAGAGCCGAGAGGATGTCAATGAGATTTCGCACATTCTCGACCGGCTCATCAAGCCGCGGTCACCGATCCTGCTCGCCTGGGCCGAAGCGGCTGATGCCCCAGATCTACGCGAATCATATGACGCGTGGGGGATCGCGACAAAAGCTAATATCCCTTGGCTTTCAGAATTCCAGCCAGGCAACACGATCACGGAAGAAATGGTCAAGGAGGCTACAGGGAACCGCATAACAGGGCATGAAGTTGTGCAAAGGCTCGTTAGCGGAAGTGACACCGTGTTCACTGAGGGAGCTGTGCACGAGATTGCCAGGAGCTTCGACGGGGAACTAATGAGACTACTGCTTACTAAGAACGATTACATTACAATCACCCCCTCTCTAATTAGGGCGGCGGCAGCTAACCGAAAGAATGGCGTTTCGGTGATCAGATCGCTTTCGGACCTCTCCAAGGACATAGAACTCACAGCAGACCTGGTAGAGGTGGCGGCAAAAAATCAAGAGAGCGGCAAAGAGGTCATAGAGCTGCTGCTGCACAAGGAAGTTAAGATCAATGATAACGCGTTAGCAGTAATAGCACGCAGTTTTGGTGCTCAAGTGGTGAGGCTTTTGCCGGAAAGTCAGGAGGGCATCAAGGTCACCGAGCGAGTGGTGAAAGATGTAGTGGGTAACGTGAATAGTGGCAGGGAGATTATGCAATTGCTGTTGGGTAGAGGTGATGTCCACCTCACTGATGGGGCGGTTGCTGCGATTCCTCGTTTGCTCGACGCAGAAGTGGTCGAGCTGCTCCTGAGGAGAAACGATATCGAGATCAGAGAAGATACGGTGAGAACCGTAGCACGGCTGTTCGATACTAAAATCATGAGGCTGCTGCTGGAGAAAACGGGGCCCGCTGAAGTCACTGAGGTAGTGGTGGAGGCCGCTGCAGGTAATAGGAAAAACGGACAAGAGGTGATGGAACTATTATTGAACAGTGCCGGCTCCCATATCGCACATGGTGCAGTGGCTGCAATCGCGCGTCACTTCGATGCCAGTATCATGGCGATACTGCTCGGCAAAGGAATCCAAGTGACTGAAGCGGTTGTGGAGGCAGCAACCAAAAATAAGAGTAGCGGCGAAGAAGTGGTGGGATTCCTGTTGAATAAAAACGACGTCCTGATCGTGGAGATGGTAATGAAGGCAGCACCACCAAATATGAAGGAAGGGGAGCCGCTTTCAAGATCGGCCGAAAATGGAAACACTATAGTTGCTCAACTACTGCTAGATAAATACAGGATTCATCCAGATTCTAGGGATCGGAGGGGTAGGACACCATTGTCATGGGCAGCGCAGAATGGGCACATCGAAGTCGTTGAGAGGCTACTCGCGGCGAATGCAGATGTCAATGCTACTACTAATAGCGATGGCGGTCGGACGGCATTGCAGGCAGCTGCAAGTGGAGGCCACCTCGAGGTCGTCGAGAGGCTACTCGCGGATGTTAATACTACTACTAGTAATAACTTTAGTCGGACGGCGTTGCAGGCAGCAGCAGGTGGAGGCCACCTTGAAGTCGTTGAGAGGCTACTCGCGGCGAATGCAGATGTTAATGCTGCTGGTAGTGGTGGTTATTATGGTCGGACGGCGTTGCAGGCAGCAGCAGGTGGAGGCCACCTTGAAGTCGTTGAGAGGCTACTCGCGGCGAATGCAGATGTCAATGCTACTGCTGATAGCGATGGCGGTCGGACGGCATTGCAGGCAGCTGCAAGTGGAGGCCACCTCAAGGTCGTCGAGAGGCTACTCGCGGATGTTAATACTACTACTAGTAATAACTTTAGTCGGACGGCGTTGCAGGCAGCAGCAGGTGGAGGCCACCTTGAGGTCGTCGAGAGGCTACTTGCAGCGAATGCAGCCGTCAATGCTGCTGCTGCTAATGATGGCGGTCGGACGGCGTTGCAGGCAGCAGCAGGTGGAGGCCACCTTGAGGTCGTTGAGAGGCTACTTGTAGCTAATGCAAATATCAACGCTACTGCTGCTGTTTATGGCGGCCGGACGGCGTTGCAGGCAGCAGCAGGTGGAGGCCACCTTGAGGTCGTCGAGAGGCTACTTGCAGCAGATGCAGATGTTAATGCTGCTTGTAGTGGTTTTGGTGGTCGGACGGCGTTGCAGGCAGCAGCAGGTGGAGGCCACCTTGAGGTCGTTGAGAGGCTACTTGTAGCTAATGCAAA
>JAJDFF020000623.1:0-11951 GCA_021527025.2 Geoglossum cookeanum | reverse complement strand
CCGAGCAGCGCCAGGAATGCCGGTGTTACGAACCGCGCGAGAACCAGCCCGACGGTGCCTTCGGCGGCGGCGCGCAAACGTTCTGAGCCGGTCACGTCTGCATCGCTCATTTGCTGACCGGTACGGCCGCAGGCAGCGCTACGCTCGCGGGCTTTTTCGGAGCCACGGGCGTCTCTGTTCGCTGGCATCCGTCGCCCGTGCATATGGGTCCGACGTAGGGGCCCGGCGAGTCCAAGCGCACGTCACGGCCGTTGTTCACGATACCGTTGCCGACATCGCCACCGCCCATGTCGTGGCCCGCTCGGTCGCCAATCTGGCCGCGCACCAGGGTGTTGCCATTGCCTTGCACCAGGTCGCCGGCGGCGGTGATCGTCGTGGTTGTCACCGACGACGGCGGCAGGCGCGCGAACGCGTCGACGGCCCCTCGCCCGAATTCGCTGAACGCGTTGACGATGCCGACTTCGCGTTGCGCGTTCGTCTCGGCAATCACGCGCTGAGTTCGCGCGTTCTCCTTCGTCGCCACGATGTTGGCGTACGCATTGCCCATGGCGACGGCGCCCGGCACAACCTGTCCCAGAACGCCGGTAAACTGTTCAGTCGGCGTCGGTGGTCGCTGGTAGTTCGGCAAGATCACCTGGGGCATCGAGCCGCCGCCTCCCCCACCGCCGAACATGGCGATGTTGGATACGGCGCACGCGTTGGCGTCCGCCTTCGGCGAATTCATGCACGCGGTGTACGCGTCGGCGCGGGCGGTCTCGCGGGCGGCGTAGATCTGCGCGATCTGCGTGTTCTGCGTCTCGGCGGATTTCGTCAACGTTTCGATGTTCGGGTCGCGCAACGTCGCGCAACCGCTGAGCGCCACCAGCGCCAGCAGGATGATCAGGGCTCGCATGGTTGTTCCTCGAGGTCGGTGCCGCACCGTGCCGGGTGTTGAATCGCGCATTTCACAAGGGAACCGCATGTCAGGACGGTCGTGGGCTCGGCGCGTGGCCTGCTTTCGCATCCACGCCGGGGGCGTCTCTCGACGGGCCGGCGGCATAAACGAAAAAACCGGCTTTCGCCGGTCGTGTTCTGGCCCATTTCTACCCAGGTGTGGGAGGCGCGGGCTTGGTTTACCTTCTAACTCGAATACGAAAATACCCCCTTTTTTCGAGCAAAGTCAACAATTCGTTCCACAACTGGGTCAGTTGTGGGATTTCAGCCTCTCCCGACGTAGGTCACCGCGTGCAGGTCGCCGCGCAAACTGAGGACGCCAGAGATGCGTTCGGCGCCGCTCTGCACGGCGTCGCGCACGAGCTCCGAGAGGTACGCGATCGCGGCGCTGTCGTCGCGCAGCGCGGCGCCGACGTGGGCGGCGAGGCGCGCGAGGTCGGGGGCGTGCCAAACTCGCACGTCGCCCTCGTCGCTGGCCAGCACGATGGCATGCCGTGACATCGGCGCGGCCGCAAGCGCGGCAATGCCCTCCGGCGCGAACAGGAACCCGCAGGCGTCGCGACTCGCCGTGTTGGCTGCCGCCTGCAGCATGCCCGTCGCGGTTCGGTGGATGAATCGGTACGGCCGATCGGGCACGCCGGAATCTTCAATCGCGTCGCGCCACTTGCGGCGGGCTTGAGGCCGTACGAGATCGTGAAATGCGTCGTAGAGGACGATGCGGGCCCGGAAACGCAGCCCGCCGTCGACGACACCCGGGTATTGCCGCTGCTCGCGCAGGTCGGACAGCAGGCGCGGATACGCTGACTCGTGTACAACCGGCCAGTCCCACGGGCGCTGGCATGCGATCGCCAAGGCGACGGCGGCGCCGAGTTTTTCGCTGGACGTTCCGATCGCGTGCGCCACATCGAGCGTTGTGAGCCGGCTCGCTGCGGTGCTGTGGCCCTCGTTCGGAACGAGGTAGTTCGATGCGCCAGCAAGGCGCGCGAGGAGCTCCATGGGCTCGCGCCGCTCGGTCGTGTATGGGTCGAGACGGCCGCGCTTCATACGGACAAGATCTCGACGCCGTAGAGCGCCCTCACCTGCCGGCGTTTCAGCCTGAATTCCTTGGTTTCAACGCCCTTCGCGTCCCAGTGACCGAGCGTGCCGTCGGCGAACACCACGAGGAAATCCAGGCGGTAGGTGACGCCGCCGGGCAGGTCGAATATCACCTGCCGGTGGAACCGCTGTACTTCGCCGGCGGCGCGCATCGTCTGCAGACGTTCATAGGTGCGCGCCTCGCGCTTCGAATCGAAACGGATTCCGTCGACGTGCGTGGGCGATGCGCCGTACTTGCTGCGCTTCGCGCGCGGATCGCGCGCAGTCGCGGCCGACTTGCCCGCGGCGAGGCCGTGCTGGCGCTCGTAGGCTTGGCGCATGGCCGGCGGTAGCGACTCGACGGATGCGTAGCGCAGCGCGTGCTTGCTCATGCGTCGTCCCGGCTGAATCCGGCCGCGAGCAACTGCTGCTTGCACCGCTGTGCCACCGCTGCGAGCTCGCGGTCATGGCGCGCCAGCAGGTCGCGCATCTCGTCGCGCTGGCGCACGGACGTCGACAGCGACGCGTCGAGCACGTCGAACAGCACGAACATCTGCTCGGGCGTGCGGCCGGCGAGCGGGTGCTTCTGGGCATCCGATTGCGGCGGTTCGGGAACGGTGTATCTGGTGTCGAAAACGCCGCCGGCGGGGCGCCACATGGGGCGGTTGTTGCCGGTGGGATCGCGGGATTCGCCGTCCTTCCTGCACCCCGCAGCCTGCAGGAATCGCGAACAGGACTGCGGGCTCAATGCCGCCCATGTGGAGCGCGGCCACCCATGTTCGACGGCGAGCGCGCTCGCCTTGTCGGAGACGTCCGCCGCGGTCGCCGGGGCGCCGAGCCGGTGTAGCGCACAGAGGACGAGCTCACGGCTCATTCGCACGGCTCCGCTGTTCGGTCCACGTGCACCGCAGGATCTGTGAGCCGTCGTCGGTGAGACGCGACCAGATGCGCGCCCCGAGGAATGTTTTGAGCCCCGGCTTCTTTGCGCCCGCCTGCTCGTAGTCACCGACCGGAAGGTTCGCGACGATGAACGTGGGCCGCCGCTCCGCATACCGCGCGTTGATGGTCTCGAACAGCATGGCCATCTCGAGCTCAGTGCCGATCTGCGCGCCGACGTCGTCGACGATGAGCAGGTCCGCGCCAACGAGGTCGTCGAGCGCCTCCTGCTCGGTGCGCCCTTTTCGGCCCCACGTGTAGCAGAGGTGGCGCACAACGCCGCGGGCCGTCAGGAACAGTGCCGTGGAGTGGTAGTCGCGCATGACTGCGTTCGCAATGCTGCAGGCGAGCCCGCTCTTTCCGCGGCCGTTCGGCCCGATGAAGATCATTCCCGATCCGGACCGGCGCTGCTGCAACCAGGTGTTGACGTAGGAGCGGCACGCGGCGAGCACCACGCGGTGACTGTCAACCTGTTCGGCGGTCATGCCGACAGGCGTTGGGAAGCCGTCAAGGGTGTACTCGCGGAAGCGCTCGGGGATCAGCGAACGCGCCATGCGCTGCTCCATTTCCGCGCGCTTCTGCTCGGCGCGAGCGCGCCTGTCCGTTTCGGCGCGCGCGACCTGCTCGCGCTTGGCGCGCTCATGGTTCTCCTCGAGGACGCATCGCGGGCAGCTACCGTGCCCGGCCGCCGCCGGCGCGCCAGCCGGCATCTCGACGACGACCGCGCTGTACTCCCCGTGCTTCGGACACGTCGCCGCTTTGGTCTCGATCTTCGCATCGAGAACTTCGGCCAACCCCCCCGCCATCGCTTCAGCTATCGTGCTCATCGGTAGTCCACATGCTCGTAGTCGTCGGTGACGCTGCCGCCGCTGCCTCCGCCTCGGCCGGGCCCGGCGCGCGCCTTCGGCACGAGCAGCTGCGTGCAGTTGCCGGCACTGATGGTGCGGCGGATCGATTCGTTGACGTCGGCGCCGTCGCGGTGCAGCGCGTTGATCTGGCGGGCGAGCTCGCCGCACCAGGCGATGGACAGCACCACTCCAGGCTTCTGGCCCACGTGGTCCAGAAACGACGCGACCAGGCTCCGGTCGACGGCGGCGCCGGCGACGACGTGGGCGAACACCAGCCCGACCTGCGGCGGTTCGATCGCGTCTTCCTGCTGGCCGGCGTCGTCGGGCGCGCCCGCGCCAGATTGAGTGGGGGTTAAGTGGGGGTTAGTTGGGGGTTGCTTTATAGGGAGTGCACCTGGCGCACTCCGAGGTGCACGTGGTGCACCACCCCGTGCACCTACTGCACCACCCCGTGCACCTACTGCACCACCCGGTGCACCTCCTGCACCGGTGCGCGGGGTGCACGGGTGCGCTTGGCGCACGGGTGCGCCACGTGCACTAGTGCGCCACGTGCACGGGTCGGTTAGCTGAAACATCGTTCCGCGCCCAGGTCGCAGCACGCGGTCGAGGTATCGCTCGTCCTCGAGCTCGCGCAGCGCATCGAATACTGCCCGCCGCGACAGTGAGCAGCGCTGCATGATCGTGCCGATGCTCGGGAAGCACTCGCCCTGGTCGTTCGACTGATCGGCGAGCGACAGGAGCACCATCTTGCGCGTGGTCGGCAAGTCGGTGTCCCACGCCCGCTGCATCAGCTTGATGCTCATTCACACAATCCGTAGAGGCTGCTGCACTGGCCGACTTCGCCGTCGGTCGACAGCAGGTCGTACTGCGTGCCGCCGCGCGTCGTGCGCGACCACTCGACGGCCTGGCGGATATTGGCGAGGGCCACGATGTCTCGCGGCGAAAGGTCGGCAATCGATCCGGCGTGGTGCTTGCTGTTCGCGCCGGCGAAGAAGGTGGCGGCTTGCCGCTTCGACACGGCCGCGACCTTGTGCTCCCAACTCTCGACGCGATCGATTTCACCTGGGAACCTAGCTGAGATCTCGCGAAGCTCTGCTTTGCGGCAGTTGATGCACGGCATGCAACCGACACGGCCCATGCCCATCGCGTAGAGCGGGTTCGGCGGGATGCCGTGCCGGCGATGCATCGCGAATACGTCTTCGACGGTCCAATCGAGAATCGGCCGATAGACGGTGATCCCGGGATCGCACAGTTCCGTTTCTTGCAGCAGCGCACGCGGCGCCGATTCGTCGCGACGCACACCCTGCCAGGACCAGACATCGTGCCCGTCGCGGATCAACGGGCTGATGACGCCGTTGTCGATCGGATGGCGCTTCAATTCCTGGGTACAGAACTGCGCCTTGCGTGACGGGAAGCGTCCCTTCCACATACACAGGTCGAGATACGGATTGCCCGTGGGCCTGAGCGCGGCGAGCGCGCGGCGCTTCGCCGCGTTTGACCAGCGAATGCGCCTGCCTGACGAATCGCGCCCGATTCGCTGGTCGCGCGCGATGAACATCCGCTTCGCGTTGATCTCGCGATCAAAGTTCGCGCGCACGTGGCGGATCTGCACGCCGGTGCGGCGCTCCAGGTCGGCGAGGTACGCATAGGTGATCGGATGCTCGTGGCCGGTATCGGCAAACACCGCTATCGGGTCGGCGCCGCGCTCGATCGCGAGCAGCAGCAATGCCGTGCTGTCCTTGCCGCCCGAGACCGAAACGACGTTCGCGTACGTCATTTTGGCGGCGGCTCCCTGCTCGGCGCCCCACGAATCGATTCGCCAACGCCAAGCACGTCGAGCGCGATGCGCGACAGGCGGTACGCGGTGGCGCGACTCACGTCGAACTCTTTGGTGACGAGCATCGCAAGCTCCTTCGCGCGCCCAGGCTTCAGAAACCCGACGGCCTGCGCCTCATGCACCAACGGATGGCCGCGAAAGCGTGCGAATACGCGCATGGCGCGCTCAAGCTGAAGACCGTGCAGTCGATCGTGGGTGCAAGCGGCCATCAGATGCTGATCGCGCCCGGCGGCGCGTCCTGCGGGTGTGAGAACGACGCGCGCCCATCGACGATGGCGGCGTGCACGCGCAAGGTGCGCCCCTCGGTGCCGAGCCGCAGGAGCTCGTTCGCGTAGCCGGCGACCGCCGTGTTGCTCGTCTCGACCGCAATTGCGATCCGCTCGAGCAGATCCTGGCGGCGCTCCTCGGTCGCGCGCTTGCGCGGCCGTTCGTAGCCCAGGTCGTCGATCAGGGCCAGCGCCAGGTCGTGTCGGTCGAACCGCTTCGACAGGGCCCAAATCTCGAGCAGGGAGAACTTGTCGGGCTTCGAGGGGTTGAGACACGCGTTGAACTTCGTCACCGCGGCGTCGTGCGTGAGGCGCACCCGATCCCAGATGCCCTCCCCGAACAGGAATTCGATCATCTGGCGCTTCAGTTCCGCGTCGACGTCGAGTGTGGCGCGCAGCGCGTCGAGCGCCATCTGCTGCCACACCGGATCCAGCCATGTGCGCGTGCTCATTGCCGTTGTCTCGGCTTTGGGCGCGACGGCACGAGGTCGCGGAGAAGTCGCGCGCCTTCCGGTTTTCCGGACTGCGCTGCGGAGCGTGCAATCTCGCGCTCGACGCCTGGCCCGGCGCCACGCTTGCGAGCGCTGCGTGACTGAGGATTGCTGAGGTTTTTACGCATGACACGATTTCCCCTTGTGATCTTTGCCCGGGGGCAAAGCGCGCTGACATTCCCGTTCCTGCACTGCACAACTTTGTGGAAGAAGCCCCGTGTTAAGTTTTAGTTGCCACACTGCCACCCAACACGGAGCTTCCTATGTCATCTCCTGTCGTCGACCCGAGCGCGCTGCTCGAAAAAATGCAAGTCATCTTTCTGCAGGCCGCTGTTCACGCGCTCATAAAATCGCATCCGGACCCCGAGTCGTTCCGCCGCGCGTGGGCCGAAGCCGCCGCCAACGCCACGAGTTCGGTTTCGCAGATGGCCATCGCTATCGGTCATCCGGGGATCGCGGCGGAGCAACTGGAGGTTGCGTATCGGCAGTGGCAGCAAGCCGTAAATTCGCTCTTGTCATAGAACCGGCGGCGAGTTCGGAGACTGAAGCCCCGGAGGTAGATACCGCTTGCGCGAGGTGCCTGCCTTCGCGATCGAATTCGAGCGCCGCCACTCGACGCTCGACTTCGAGGAGTCGAGCCTCGACATCACTACTCGCCGAAGCGGCTTCTATGGACGACTCGCCCTGCGCGCCGGAGGACATGTATACGAAGTGCGTCGCCGGCGCCGCAGCGTGGCAAGCGGCAATCGCCCGCTCTACCCTCTCCAGCCGCGCGCGAGCGCTTGTGCGCTCTTCCTCGAGCAGGTCCAGTACGTCGTTGGTCTCGTTCATGGCTCCTCCGAAGATGGTGGATCGGCATCGAGTTGTTCGCGTGGGTTTTCGGAGCACTCCAGGGCATCTAGGGCTGCCTGGAGTCGATAAATCAGTTCGAACGAAGGGCGCGTTCCCCGCTCGCCATTTGCGAACTTCGAGACCCATGAGTATTTCAGTCCGGAGCGATCACAGACTTCGCGGTAGCGTCCCGAAAAACGAGTCAAGCGCGCTCGCGCATTGGCGATGATGTCGATTGCAGCGGCGGTCATATCGCCGATTCAACCACTATTGTGGGTATTGCGCAACCACAAACATGGTTGGCGCCGCCGATAGGCTTGCCAGATGGACAAGAACGCGACATTGATTTTGGCCGAGAATGTGCGCCGGCTTATGGATGATCAGGGCCTGACGCACAAGTCGCTCGCCGCCCGAGCCGGGCTGTCGTCGAGCAACATCGGCTACCTCGTGAACTACAAGGACGTCAACGACCGTCATCCGACGAGCTCGACTATCGAAGGCGTTGCACGGGCATTGGGCCTCATGCCCTGGATGCTCTTTGTTCCCGACCTTCCCCTTGACTCCGTCCGCGTTCGGCCGGCCGAGCAGTTGGCTCGCGGAAAAGCCGCAGTAGCCGGCTCACCACCCGCGGCGTCAACGTCTCACCTTTCGGGACTCGACCGCGGCACCCTGACACAAGCGGTCAAGCTACTCAGGGGGCTTGTCGATGCGCACAACTCGCATTTGCCAGACGACGTGTTCGCGGACTCGCTCGCGGACCTGTACGGCCTCCTCATCGACGACTCGCGCTCGGTACCTGGAAAAGTCGTGGAAATTGCCGCGTTCCTCGCAGAGCGCGCTCGCAAAGATGGAGGATCGGCGGATGGTTCCGCAGGAACGACTAAACGAAATAGCCGAAAAGCTGCGCGCTAAGCTCATCGCCTATCAGCGGCCGGCGGAGCGACGGAGCCGGTCCTGGCGCAAACTTCGAGTTGACGCGATCACCACGATTACTACTGAGAATCCCGCGAAGCTGATTAAGTATCTCGGACGAACGTTTGGTGCAGTGCAGGTACGCGAACTATCCGATGAACAGCTCGATTTTGCCTATCGCGAAATCGTGACTTGGTAGCCACGGGCAGCTTTGACATCTCAACAGCCCGGGACTTGCCGAAATTCGGATGAGCGCCTAGCAATCTGTGCCCCGCCCTCGATCACGTTGCCGGGCGTCGCTGAAGGGAATTGCGCGGCGTAGGCGTTGACTCCGAGCTGGAGAAGTTGGCGATTCTGTTCGTCGTGAAACTCGCAGTTCCGTCGCATGAACGAGTCGCTCGCAGCTGCCCAAAGTGCGTTTAACTCGGCCTCTGACAAGGATGCCGCTGCTACAGCAGCCTGTGAGTTGCCACGATTATCGTGAAACGACGTGTAAATGCCCACCATCGACAACGCCCCCAAGAACAATGCGGATCCGATAAAGATCCGCACTCGTCCCGTTCGGGTGATTAGCGCGAGGACGCCAGCGATCACTCCAAGCACAAGCGTGTTTGCCAGTGTTCGCCGAATCAGATCGGCGACGACGGATTCTGCGGCGGCGCCGGGCGCGTAGAACCACATCTGATACGCGGCTACTACCCCGGCAATCGCGACAAGCGCGAGCACTGACGTCGCGACCTGCCAACGCAGCATCTCGCGGTCGCGTCCTTCAATAGCAAGCTGTAAAGGGTCCACGGCAGTTCCCCAACCGACCGATGGCAAAACCTTAGCGCACACAAAAACCATAATTGTGGTTGACATCGAAATCGTCGCCCACTATTGTGGTACGCAACGAGGGGAGAACGCCATGTCCGCGCAGCAGGAATTGGTCCATCCGGACCCGTCGAATCCGAAAGAGCTGGCCCGTTCTGCGGTATCCGCGCTGAAGTTCGCGGCAACCTGGTCTCGCCTCCCTGGCAACGTCGCCAAGTGCATCGCGCGCTCCTACGCGCTGCGTGCTCACGGCCTTCTCAAGATCGCCAACAGGGTTGCCGCTCAACGCAAGGCGGCGCAGCCGTGAGCGACGAATTCCACGCGGAGCTCGTGCTGACGAATGCCGTGCGGCGTCTTCGGATCGAGGCCGTCGGCAAAGGCACGCTCACGGCCAGCTTCGACTACCCGTTCCCGCAGGCGCCGGCCGGCGCGCCGAAATTCCAGCGGGCCATGTTCGTCGTCGTCAACCACGAAACGTACCTGGGCGCCGACGGCTACTTCTGCGAAGGCGCGCTGCACCAGCAGCTGCTGCTGGGTAGCGCCTTCATTTCGCTCGACCCCGATGAGTACGACCAGGCACGCGCCTTCGTCGCCGCGGCGCTCGAGCACTTCACCGCCGAGGAAACGACATGAAACTGCAGCTTCCGCTCACCCTGCCCACGAACGATTTCGTCGCGATCGACGTCAACGGCCAGGAAGTCGCCGTCGGCGAGGCGCCGCACATCGTCGTGCACGACCGCTCCACCGGCCTGATGTGGCTAGTCGCCTACGTCGGGGAACGAGAGCTCCCGCTCGCCGACGGTATCGCGCAGGCGCGCGCGCTCGACGTGCTGGGCTACAAGGACTGGGACGTGCCCACGCGGCCCGAGCTGCTCACGGTCGTCGACCTGACGAAGTTCAACCCCTGCATCGACACGCGGTTCTTCCCCGGCACGCATCCGGGCTGGCACTGGTCGTCGTCTCCGGATGCGTCGGCCCCGGGGGACTACGCCTGGCTCGTCTATTTCGACTACGGCGATTGCCACCTCTACCGCCAGGACAACCCCGGCTGGGTGCGGGCGGTGCGGCGGGTGGGCGCGGCGTTGCCGTCCGGTCAGTGATTTGAATTTTTGTCCTTCTCCACTTCGCGCGCGAGGGCCGTCATGCTCCGACCGCTGTTCCTGCTCGTGTTCGTACTCGCCGGCACCGGCGTCGACGTCGAGCTCGTACGTCCCGACGCCCAGGTCGCTGCGGCGACGGTCGCCATCGACGACGTACCGCCGGAATTCGCCGAGCTCGAAAACGCCGGCTTGGCCTGCGTCGCCCTCGCCGTCTACGCCGAGGCACGCGGCGAGTCGTGGGATTCGCAGGCGATGGTCGCCGCGGTCGTACTCAATCGTCTGGCGCAACGGACTGGCGCCGATCCGTGCGACGTCGTTTCGGAGCCTGGCCAATTCGTGCACCTCGAGGCCTGGCCGTTCCCCCGTCGGCCGTGGGCAGAGAACGGTCCCGCGTGGTCGCAGGCCATCGCCGTTGCCCGCGCAGTCATGAGCGACGACTACGAAGTGCCCCCGCGCTGCGCGGCCGCGACGCACTTCTACGCGCGATCGGCGCCGCCACCGGCGTGGCTGCCGCCTGGCGCGATCGCCTGCGAGATCAACCATCTGGTGTTCGTCGAATTGCAGGGCGCAAAGGGAGGACGTTGAGCATGGATGCTCCTTTTTCGCAAGTCACAGTCCTGCAGATCGACTTCGCCGAAGCGCTGCGCCAGTTCCGCGCTGCGTGCGCGGCAGACCCGGCCGCCGCCGCGGGATTCGATCAACGCCTCGACGTCGCGATCCGTGACGAGGAACGCGTGGCATGAACGCCGCGCCGCGACGCCACGCCGACGGACTGCACGTGTTGGCACTCGCGCTCCTCCTCGCAGCGCCGGCGGCCTACGCCATCGTGCAGCGCATCCTTTCCTAAGGGCTCGACCATGTTCTTCCGCAACCTCCACCTCTTCCGCATCTCGGCGGCCGTGAGCGCGGCCCTTGAAGATCTCGGGGCAACCTTGGCCGAGCATCCGCTGCGCCCCTGCGGTCCTCTGGAACAGCACACGCGCGGATTCGTGTCGCCACACGGTCGCGGCGGCGAGGCCTTTGAGCACGTCCTCTCGCATTTCACGCTGTTCGCCATCGGCGGCGAGGACAAGATTCTTCCATCCGCCGTGGTCAACGAAGCGCTCGCGGCGCGACTGCTGAAGATCGCCAACGAAGAAGATCGGCGCGTCGGCGCGAAGGAGCGCAAGCGCATCAAGGACGAGATCCTCACCGATCTCCTGCCGCGCGCGTTCGTGCGCCCGTCGCGATCGTTCGGATACGTGGACCGCGCCAACGGCTGGCTGGTGTTCGATACCGCCAGCAGGAAGCTCGCCGAACAGATGCTCTCCGAACTGCGAGAGGCGCTCGGCACGCTGCCGGCGGCGCCGATGGCGCCCGAGGAATCGGCGCGCGCGCTTCTGACCGACTGGGTGACGCACGGAAAGTTGCCGGCCGCGTTCGCGCTCGGCGACGAGATTGAGTTGCGCGACCCGGCCGAGTCCGGCGCGGTCGTGCGCTGTCGCAAGCAGGATCTCGAGACGGACGAAGTGCGCGAGCACCTCAAGACGGGCAAGCAGGTCTTTCGCCTGGCGCTCACCTACGACGACCGGGTGTCGTTCGTGCTCGACGAAGCGCTCGTCGTGCGCAAATTGAAGTTTCTCGACGCGGTTCTCGACGAACTCAGTGGCGTCGAGCACGACACCGCTGCCGCCGAACTCGACTCAAGGTTCGCGCTGATGTCGCTCGAGCTCGCGCGCTTGCTGGCGAAGCTCGACGAGATCTTCGGCTTGCCGCGACCGACCGAGCGCTGACCTTTATCGCTCGCGCCGGGCCTCCTCCCCCGCCCCCCCCCCCCCGCCCCCGGCTCCGCGCGCGCGCCCCTTGGGGAACGGCATAGGCAACCAACACCCCCAGAACAAAAGATATCACCCGCTCTCGCAACCCGCAAA
>JAJDFF020000622.1:0-11958 GCA_021527025.2 Geoglossum cookeanum | reverse complement strand
CCGGAGTTACTCCATCGTTACTATAAGTCGTCACACTACTATATTTCCCCAAGAACCGCGCTACGGTTCTTACAATATGCTTGCGGGGGATGCTTGTGGCTGCTTACTTACGGTCTCGTCGTTGATGCGGAGGACCAACATCATTGAGTCCTCTGGAAGCCGTAAGCGGTTTAGGCAGTCTGACGTGACTGAGAGCCTCTTTTTGAGAGCCTCATTGTCAGCGTCTTACAACATCGCTACGAAAGTAGTATGCCATAGGGACGATACTACGAAAATAGCAGGAATACCCCATTGATAACATTGCTGTTACCAGCAGAAGTCAAGACAATGGGTATATAGCTATGAGGCAAGGTAGCTAGCGTAGAGCCGGCAAAACTATGTATTTAAGCAGTCTGATGTCCATAGTAGAATGAGCAGTAATTAGTTCTTCTTCTAAACTACAATACTGAGAGCACTTCTGCTAATTGCTTCTTTACCACTATAATAATCATATTACCTCTACGAACGTACCACGATTGCACCACGCCGGAGCTACTCCATTATTACTATAAGTCATCACACTATTATATATCCCCAAGACCTACGCTACGGTTCTTACACTCTACCTACGTTCTACATCTCAAAACTGCTTCCATATTATGACCTGACATGTACTCGAATTCTCTAGCTAACCAACCTCAAGCGTAGGCCTAATTGTAACCACTAGTTACTAGGATGTACTCCCAGCAACCAGCTAGCGTTATATTGCCATGAAGTCCCTAGGAGACCACTCTTTACAGCATGGCTCAAGATGTTTACAACAGATTTAAAAGCTTATTTTTCTCATATATATAAACATAAGGTTTCCCTCTACACTTCCTCTTCTTTTTAGCTTTGAATTGTCGAATAGAAGTAGTCTAATTGTACTTTCCCAGCATCTAGAATCTATGTTCATGATAGATTATAAGTTGTAGTTTTAAGTATAATATAAGAGTTACTTCTTATAAAAATCTTTAGGGTGATTATAGTAGTATGATACTACCCAATTAGCTTAGACACCAGAGATATAACAGTAGATTGACATAGATATATATAGGTTTATTTATAATACTGTATTTTATTGAAAGTTATTAATGACTTACTAAATAGGCTATAAATAGATCTAATATCAGAAAGTAAGAAGATCAATTCTAATAGTATGTAGGAGAACTGATTACTGGCCTTCTTCTGAGGCTCAGCTGATTGACTAAATATAGTAATCAAAATCCTGCAGGGTTACCTTACTGTATAGTATTCCTGCAACTAATGTAAGTTCCTGACATATAGTTTCAAATATATTTTTAGCTAGTGCTTTAACATCTACATCTAATTGGGCAAGAACCAGGTCATAACTAATAATTTCAATATTATTGGCTTGCTAAATAGGTTAAAAGTAAATCATTTATTGAGGGAGGTAGATCCTATGATAACAGCATCTGTTGGGAATGAACTTATGTTGATTTTGGGTATGATGTTCAAATCTTTCAGAAAAGAATCCAAGGATAATCCTACCTCGTAGTCTTTGGTTGAAACCATGTTGAAGCCGGGGCGGAAGTCGAATTGCGAGCTGTTGAAGTGATGTAAGTAGTTGGGATGTACGCAATCCGATGGTACTTTTACCGAGCCCGCCAAAGTGGCGGTTGGCCTGTGCACGCGCCTTGCCTAATGTACGGCCTACCAGAGTATCGGTTGGGCGATGTTGCCAGTGTCATTTACTGTAGCCATTACTAAACCTACAGGTGTAGAATGTGTCTGACCAACGGTAGAAACAGAACGAGGAAGAGTGGTTGTTGCCCCCGCAACATAAACTCCGATATGACGTCGGGCATTACACGTGATTCATCCTTTCCGCGATCATACCGATGACTTCATTGTACCAAGCAGGAAGTGAGGGGGCAAGGCCTCGATCCAACTGCCTTATAACTGAGTTCTCGCCGTATACAAGGGCCTGATTCTGTGATTGGAGCTTCACCATAATAATAAACCCTAGTTTCAAGTTGATTCTACAATTCTCCAACTCCAGCACAAGATGTCGGGAATGCCACCTCCCAATAGGTCTCGACTTCCTCTCTACCTGGGTTTGGGCGTTGCTGCTGTCGGGGGCTATTACCTATATAGTGCTGGAGACCTGAAGCTCGCACGGAAAGAAATTGAGCGTGTGTTGGCCATTCCCCAGCGCCCCTCATTTCCTGGTCCACTTCCACGACTAATATCTCCTTGTTTTTTCCAGACGACGCAGCTCGCGCTTCCTCGGCCGTGAGGAGTGAGGTTCTGGGAAGGGATAAAGAAGCAACGGGGACGGGAGTGGAATGGGGACAGAAGGCCGGGTCGAAGGCCGACTCTGCTGTGAGTCTTATGGGTTATTGGGTATTCTATATTTGAGCTAAAATATACTCAGATCGACGATGCTCGCGTAAAGGCGAATAGTGCCGGGTCTAAGGTTAGCCAGTATCGTAAGGACGGCGAGAGGGATCTCCAACAAAAGATTGACCAAGTAGACCGCAAGGTGGAGGAGGGGGTCTCAAGGGCCAAAAGCGGCGTCTCGAGCTGGTTCGGCAGCAAATGAGTGTATACTGGATTCCAGGATATGTTCAGGTGGTTCACAGTTGTTAATTGAGCTGGCGAGTTGCGAGAAATGAGACATTGATGGAACTCATATTCGATAGTATATTTGTGGGCTAAAATGTCTCTTAGCAATCGGGCAGATTCTAAGGTAGAGGATGTCTGCTCAGTCCGGGTCAGCCCGATGTGACTCTTTGGAACATCTTCAAATACTTGACTAGCCTGCCTCGACAGCGAATTGATGAGTTAAAGTTACAGCAACAGTAGTAATGATCGCTGGGTTGTACTGGGTTCTCCAGACGCAACTACATTTCAACCCGATCCTTCCAACCCGAAACCCCTACCCTTGCGCTCCTATTGATGATGACCGCTGTAACCTCTCCCAAGGTCACGGTATTTATCCAATCAGGTGCAACCTCATCCACTAGCAATTGGATACATTTTTCCGCCTCTTCTCTGGATATTGGACTTTCTAAGGAGTTCTTTAGGTGCAATATCAACGTTGCTAATGGCAGTGAGATCCTTTGCTGGCTGGATATGCTAGATAAGCCAGCAGAAGTGGGCGAGTAGCTAGTCGAAGTCTGAAGCTCCATAATTGTGGGCTCTTTTCCACGTTCAATCCGAGGCGACCCAGTGCCAGAGGTACTGAGATGGGTGAGAACCGATATAACTTCGTCGAGCCGCTGCAATGCGGACTTTCGGTGCATGGCTGCTTTCGAAAGTGGAAGGGGGAGAGTGGACTTATGCAGTTCTTTCGCCCGGACCTATTGCTTCATTTAGCTCGGTAGTAGATTGGTCATATTTGCAGGAAGACGTGCCCTCTCTAGTAGCTTGCTCCCACGACGGGAAATGGCCTGGCGGTGTCTGTCTAAGCTACTCCCAGTGCAGACCTCACGACGCTGCTTTTTCTTCGCAAGTGAGGCGGCACACTTAAATTCCTCAAGTCTCTTCTGGCCCTTTGAAAATAACAAAGACATCTTGTTGAGAGACGAACAAACATCGATGGTTGCCATGGGAAGGTGCTGAATAAATATTGTGACTAATTCCGGGGAAATGCAGCCTATCCCACTGAATCCGGTTTCTTTGTCGGCGTCGTTCTCAGCGGAAAGGGTCGGTTTCCGTCCCGCTATATTCTCTTCGTCTGTGGTGGAAACCCAAAACTTCCAATATCCACGCAAGTTTTCTGCAAAAAGTGTATTGAGGTCATCGACATCAAGGGGTTTATTGGGGATTGGGTGTAGCTTTGAGTCGTGGGATATTTCAACGCATATCTTCCCGTTCCCATAGTCTAACAGCTTGAGCTCATACTTAGAGAATTCCGGAGTTTTGGTGTTATGCGCCGGTGGCTTGTGTTGCAATATCCCCAATGTCCTTCTGATGTCGTCAATAGTCACCGTCCTTTTTCCCCACGTGCGCGCAATGCTTGGTGCTAGATGTCTTAAGTCCGCAGGTATCAACGCACCATTGTGGGCATGATGCAACGACAGCGCTGCCAAGAAGGATGAATGTAGGTTGACTAGGTCTTGTAGTGCGTCAGGAAGTTGTTCACGTCTATATCCTAATGTGCTCGCTGGGCTCGCTGAAACACGGGGTCTTGGTGCCAGGTGAGCAGCTTCGGGCGGAAGCCTGGGGGAGGCTGGGGCGAAACGTTTGAATTCGACGCGGGTGGCTTCCTGCTCTTGAATATGGGGGCCGAGGCTGTTGTTCGTTTCTCTAGCTTTTTTTCGGTTTGTGATTTGTAGTGGAGCTGCAAGTTGTGGTTAGAACTCTCCTTAGTGTTTTACTTTGAGCGACAGACCATTCTTCGTCTCACTGTCTCCTACTTCAACTAGCTTCCTCTTGCTACTTCCAGCACTCTTTAACTGACCTGAGGCGTTCGTGGCGACCCGGATAGGTTCGGTTTCTGCGCCGTAAACACTTTTTTGAGTTTTCGGATGTGACACTACTTGAGCCTTGGTAGTTTTTGCGAATGGGAAAAGGCTCCGTGGAGTGAGGACGGGAGAACCTGGCTTGTTAGCCTTGGTAATTCGGCGTCTCTTTGCTGGAGGCATGCTGTACGGAATACTTGGTGATATGGAGTAATCCACAAGGCGAACCGCCAAACAGGCGCGTCGCGTGAGAAACGCGTTCGACGTCTTGGCAGGAAGCTAATTACCACGTGACTACACGAATTGGGCTGCTATATCGCGAGGGTCCGTGGCGGGAAGTCATGGTACGAGTGTTTTGAACATGTCTACTGTGTATTCGTGCACTCCTGGCTACGGACACCCTAGATCAATTAACTAGGCTGAATTTGCCTACATTCTGGAATGACTACGCGGCCGAGTCCTTGGAAACTCCTCCGCTACTTCCGCCCGCCTTTGCTTTTTTGTCTCTTTGTCCTGACTTGTGCATCTTCCGCCTATTTGGGTTATACACATCATTGAAGTTCATCACCACACCCAAAAATCGCATGTCAACATCTGGCTGGTATGCCAGATCCCCGAGTAGAATGTTTACCCGTGCGCGGAAGTCGGATGAGAGGTGTTTCAATCGCTGCCGTAGAGATGGTAACATCTGATCCTCACCGAGGCCAGTGCCGAAATTGTTAGCTCCACTGAAGGGGGTGCTGTTTAGACTCTCTGACCCTTGGCCCCTCCCGCCACCTCGACCCATGGTGGCCGAGCTAGGGGAGCTTAGCTCTTCCTCATCTTGTTCAGTGATACCCCATTTACCTTGGGCGGTGCGTGTTTCGATCTTCGCAGTGGCCTCCTGTCTTCGGGTGAATTCTGCAACGGAGAAAGAGTATAGTCCATCAACAACGTCCTTATAGGCTAGCATGAGCTTGAGAATTTCATGTAATTGTGCGAGAAACCCTTCCTCTTTGCTGGTATTGCCGCCCGCCCGAGCGTTGCCTAGTAGGCCCTTATGCGTAATGGCCTGGAGGTATCTTGCATGCTCCTCAATCAGGTCATCCAAGGTGCACTCCGGCTTCCCCATAGCGACTTGGAGCGTATCCCACGAGGACTCGATGACCTCAAATAGAATGTAGTACTGCAGTTGGCAAACAAAGTGTATCATCTCCGCCACGCAACACCTCGCGATCTTCCAGTCCGCGCCGACTTTATCCGCCACACTGGCTAAAACGCCCCTTGCGCCAGTCATGTATCTCCGCCATGTACTACCGAGGGCAAATTCCACACGTTTAACCCGCCAAAGGAAATTGAAGACTTTTAGGTACTGGCGGCTGCCGTAAGGCGTGACGATAACATCGACGGGGGCATCGATCTTGTACTCGAGTGTGAACACGTCCCAGCCAATCTCGCCATGGCTCAGTTCAAGCATCCTGGCGTCTAGCCTACGTAGTACATCAGGCGAATCAAACTGAGCGTTCGATCCCCGAATAGCGTGCTCCAGCTGGGCAGTAAGATTGTGTCGGTAGAGCGTGTTTGCAGGTCTATCCAAATTTGACGAAAGATTTTCCATCAAAAGCGCGATGAAGTCCCCTTGCCCAAGAAGGAGATATTTCTTTAGGGCTTTGAGGTGCTCAAAAAGCTTAAATTTATCCGCCATTAGGTGTATTAGGCGTGCCATCGTTGCCTTATACGCTTCGTCGATCGAGGTCTCCAGTGTCGCTGTATCCCCGTACCTTAGTTCCTTTGAAGCCGCTTTAGAGTACCCTTCGACCCAAGCGGAATCCCCACAACCATATCGGATAAAGTTTAGACTTTTCCCGATGAGGAAAACCTTCTTCGCAAAGTCTTTGGTAATAATGCTCGGAATCATCTCCTCGTCCAATTGATACTTGTACTCCCAAACACTTGTTGCCCCGCCTCGGGCTCGGCCATCTCCGTTGGTTTCCGTATCTATATTGGAACTCTGTTCCAACACAAAGAACTCAAAATGAGGATCGGAAAGCTCCCCGTCATAAATCCACTGACGCAACATGTCGTAAAATGGTCGTGTCACATGCATTAAAAGTCTCTCCGCAAAAGCTCCAACGAATGGGTCGCCATGTGAGGATGAAAAACCATGTATCATCGATATCAATTGGCCTCCTTTTTTGTCTGTAGAGCTCGTTAGCGTTGGGAGTTTCGAGTCCCAAAACCAAGCACTTACTCTTTGACTTTTCAACCATGAGGCTCATCAGGCGTAAGCCCATCGTAGCTTCTCTTGTCCAGATGACACATCTTTTCAAGGTCACCGCGGCCTTTCCGATTCCGCCTCGAGGCTCACTCACTTCAGCCATCGCCAGAGCACACCGGATTTCGCCCTCGAGCGTTGCTACTAGCCCCAGGTAGGCTCGGAGCTCTTCGCCGAGAGCAGCCCGAAGGCTCTGACCGACCAGACCTCCCTCTACTGATTGAGCGAACGCCGAGAGGCCTCGGTATAATAGAGATGGCTCCGCAAGAGTGTGTAGAAGGGATATGATAGGAAATGGAAGGGTAGGTGGAAGCATGAGCGAAGATATAGAAGTGAATGGTAGATTTGTAGAAGAGAGGCCCTGCAATGTGAATGGCAAATCTCGTAATAGCGATGCCTCCGGCGGATTTAAAGGAGGATGATTCTGGGCTAGAAGCCCCATCTTTGTCACTACGCCCGAAGATCTCTCCTTCCCACTCTCGCCAAGTGGACCGAAAGCAACATTTACCTCTCCTCGACTCCACCGACTCCCTCCTTGATCAGGTAGCCTCTGGAGGCCCATCTGTGAGAATGCATCAACGAATGCTCCCCCATCCCCCGTTACCCTTCCGATTCTGGAGTTCAATGACGATGATCCCACAAGAGGTGGTGCCGCTTCTAGATTGCTCTGCGGTGCTTCTTGTGTGAATGGAGACGATGGACTGGCTCGAGCATATCGCTCTGGCGCGTTAGAGTCTGCTAGCTGATAGAGGAGATGAAGGATAGCCCATTTCTGGGAGAGCACCGGTTGGGTGAGAAGGCGAGCGTATAAGTTTGAGAAACGAAGGGCTTTGTCTGGAGATGGACTATCTCTGATAACTAAAATGATTAGGCGTTAAAACAGATACTATCACTTGTGTTGAGAGTTCTCACGTTTCTTTTTGATCAAGTCAGAAGCATGATTTACGTCGGAGATGACGGCAGGAGCTACTTGGCTAGACCCATCGTCAGCGTTGATGCCAGGATCTGGATGTTGGACTATCTCACCTATCGATAATACCCTTGACGAAATCAAGCGCATTTTCGTGCCTGTTGTCCGAAATATCATCGTCATCGTCGGTATGTCGTCCAGGTATCAAAGCGTCAACAAGAGAGGACAGCGCGTCGTCTATACGCCTCTCCCGATCATCAGACATTGCGAGATATGGCTAACTCATGGAGAACCCCACATTAAGTAAATAGCGACGCGCCCAAAACGGCTTCGGCGGGCGTGTCGGGCGCGGCGAGCTAACAATTAGGTTGTGTACTAGTAAGCGCGCCACATCCATGCATGACCGCTTATATAAATTCGTACTGTCAATCTGTCCGAAGGGAAAAAGTTTGAATCCATGATTGCTATCCTCTAAATTTTGGTTCAATTGATTTGATTCATAGGGTTGGGCATCAAGACCCTCTACTAAAGCCAGCGCTCTGCCCCCAAGCTTTCCGCTCAACATCGATTGTATACTTGATAATGTCTATTGTTTATGCTCTAATTAACGTCTCGGAATAATTCGCGACCTTGCTCGTTTTCGACTCATCCGAGATGATAAGCACCTTCTGAAGACTTCTATGATGGTGGTACGTAAGGGCGCATGAGCATCCCGCTGAACCTGTATCAAGTATATTAGTGAATGTAAAGTATGGCCCCCTGAACGACGCACCTTTCTAGTCGCTCTTTGCCTCTCACTTCCTCCACGAGTAGAGGCATCTTTACCACGTTAAAGTCTTCATACAGGTCCTCGATTTGCTCTAGGTACTTCTTCTGCATTTTTCTGCGTGCGTTGCATTGTTCACATTCACTCCCGACCTTTGGATATAGGAGCTGGTTCACAACGATACAGTGTGTGTCGATCACGTAGTTCGCTAGCTCCTGAATCATCCTCTCCGTTTCGTAGAGACTTAGGAACTCCGGTATGCATACACATACAAACGTCGTTAGATCAGCGTCTTTGAATTGCGTATTAACCTCCGCAATCGTTTCCCGTAGGCTTTCCATTTTTTCCAACATCTCATCTAGGCCGCCTCCAGGCAGGCCACCTCGGGCGCCCATGATTGAACTAAGCATAGGACCGAATTGTGTAGAAAGCTGGGAGATTTTGGCTAAGGCCTTTTCCAGTACGGTGGGGAACTGGAGGAACCGGAGAGTGTGACCCGTAGGCGCAGTATCGAAGATGATGGTTTCATACGATAGTGATTTGACTTGCTTTAGGACCTCGGCGAAGGACATTGCCTCGTCCACACCAGGTATCTTCGATGAACGTCAGATGCTGTTCAACGCCCGTCGGATTGATGCCACATGGGTACCTGAGCTTGCACTTACGCTGAAAGCCAAATCCTGCATCATCCCTCCCATCCCTCCCAGACCTTCTGCACCTCCTTCTCCGGCTCCTGCCATCAACTCTTGCATACTTCCGTTCGGATCAATCTCCATTGCGCTCAAATTGGTGAAACCATCCACAAGTCTTGCCTCCTTCCCAAACTTCTGACCAAATGCATCACTCAAGTTGTGAGCGGGGTCGGTCGATATAAGTAGAACGCTGGTGCGGACCTTGGCGAGTTGGATGGCGAGGGAGCACGAAGTAGTAGTTTTGCCGACCCCACCTTTCCCGCCGACGAAGATCCAACGGAGAGATCTTTGAGAGAGTATTGACTTAAGAGAAGGGTCGGGTTTATCCAGGTCATCATTTACAATAGCCGCGCTTGACGACATTGTTTTCAGTGGGTAATCGTGTGGATGACTAGTGGCGCAGAGTCGGTGATCCGTAAACGTGCAGCCCAACCCCGTCCAAGTTCCAGACCCAAATTGCCATTATCGCTGCGTCGATCTTGCTCAAGAGTTTACGTTTGGACGAGCTAAGTATGTGACAAACAAGACCTATAGAACAAAGTACAGTGGGGTCCAGGAAGTATTACCAAAATTCAAATATTACGAACATTTTTTGGAATGCTCTACCACAATATCCCATTGTAGAATAGATATTAAATAAAAAGGATGTTGGTTGGTTTGTCCACGCTTGCGCGACCCACCCTTAAGCGGCCATGGTCATATGACCCAAGCGAGACCCTACCTTAAGAATACAGTACCGTGCCATAAAGCTGCGCAGCAACACAACCATTAGTTATTAAGTTTCTAGCTCATTAACCTTGGATGGTTTGAAATACAAAATATTCAATATCAAGTATATCCTCTACCTGTGCCTCCATGCTATCAATTAAGCTATAAAGGAAATCATCAGAAGTATGCTCCCAAGCTTCATAGATAGTACTTTTAATTTTTTCCTTTATCACATCCTCTGGCCCTTCCATTGAATAAAGCTCTAAATGAAGCCTACATACCAATTTCTTTAACTGTGCCTAAACATACTTGATAGAGTTGAGATTGAGAGAATAAGGTAGCCATTTCATAATAGTATAGCCTTTTTTTCTCAACCTGCCACTAACTTAATCCTTTTGTGGGTTCCAGCTCTATCTTGCATAAATAGAAGCTCAGGGTGACTATTCAAAATCTGTGGCAAAAATTTTTTCAAAGCATGCTTCAAAATAATTAGTTCAGTAACTTCTCCCTTTTTACTTTCTGAATCTTCAGGTAAATCCATGAGACTCATCATTGTTCAACCCCCAAAACATTCCTAAAACATGATTTTAGTATTCTTTTTTAGATCTCCACAGGGTTCAATACAATCTTGATCACATTTTTCTTGTAAAGTTCTAAAAACCCATACCAGACCTTTTCCTGATTGTCATTCCACTAGCTAGACATTTATCACTCCACAACATTTTTTCTCAATCTTCTTTTTGCCAATGTTGATGTTTAAGAGCTCATTGATATCAAGTTTTTTTATGAATATCTTTTAGTAAAGATCATTCTTTAGCTATCTATTTTTTGACATTGTTTTCTTTTAATCTATATTGGATAGTTCAATATGATAATCTTGATTGAAAGTTGACTTGCAATTTTGTCAAAGGTACTTTTTGATTTTTTGAACCTTTTCAAGAATTGCAATATAATCTGCAGTTGGTACAAATATGTAGAGTACCTTGTGAAAGAGATTCTCTATTGTCACATTTTTTTGGGATTTTTAACTATATCAATTACAGTAGTTTTTGGAACCCCTATTTCAAGAGAAATTTGATTGAAACTTTTGCCAGCATCTTGTCTGCCTATTAAATAAATAGGCTTGCTTAACAGGAGTTAACTCTTGATAATTTGTTTTGCATTGTAGTGGCATTGAATTGTTGAGCATGTTGGTTTGTTAGAGTTGTGTATTACATGCATCGGTCAAGAACTTATGGTATGGTACTGTACTAAAAGAGTTTTGTACAGCTCACCTTACTTAAGCAGCAATGATTATCATATATGATTTGGGATACCTCACTATCACAAAGGTTGCTAAAACACTTAAAAATGTATTCTAAGCATACTTTTAAATGCAAAAGTGAACCAACATTTCCAAAAATTTATGAGTAGACTAATTACAATAGCAACAAAAACTCTCATCTCAAATTAATTTTCCGACTACTGATCATGGTTGCATAACTATTTTTATGTCTTCTAAAGTATATAAGATGTGTTGTTAAAATGGGCTTGAATGTACTAGGAGGAGGCAGCATGACCCTATCTGTAGAGGACTCCTTATATGGGACAAGCTCCTAATGTTGAAATTTTAAGCCTAATGGTATGCTTGGATAGGCTGATAGTACCTGAAGGGAGTGCTGGTGTCACTGGGAGGATGGTTGGGCTGAGAGTACCTGAAGAGGGTGCCTATGACATCTACTAGTGTGTCTCTGCTTATCACATCATCACTCTTTACTGCCCTATTGATACACCTCTTGTTACCCTGCATTTCCTACATTCATTTTATCTCTTAACTGTTGTTAAAATAGGCTTGAACATACCAGGAGGGGGCAGCACAACCCTATCTGTAGAGAGGGCCCCTTATATGAGACAGGCTTCTAAGAGCCTAGGGCACTGGTATCTACTGATTTCAATGGGCTCACTGTTCCTATGCTGGTACAGGCTTTCACTTTATATTATAAAGCATTTAGTGGCAGGCTTAGTAGCTACAGTGGGTTCGCAAAAGTGTCCGCCGGACGAGGTTTCGCAGACCCCATCAACTCCATATGTGCGCACACATTCGAGCCTTTCTGCACTGCCACAAAAGACTAGAAGGAGAGTAACTTTGTATTATAATTGCTATATATCTCTACTTTAAATTACAGAATGTTAGGTAGTAT
>JAJDFF020000621.1:0-12083 GCA_021527025.2 Geoglossum cookeanum | reverse complement strand
GGGGGTGTGCTCGGGGAGGCCGCTGCTGGAGCACCAGAAACGAGAAAACCGGAAGTCTCGAGAGAAACTTCCGGTCTTGCATGTGGTCCCGCCGCCAGGAATCGCAAATCAGGCTGAAACCCGCATGGATACTGGAAATTTGGCGTCGTCGATCAAAAAGTGCCGACAAAAGTGCCGACAAATCACAAAGTGACCAGCCTGTTGCAAAAAAGCTTCGACGACTCAGAGCGAGAGATAGCGCCGGATGCAGTGATCAAGTGCAGTCAGGTCGGCCGCCGTCAGCACGAGCTCGACGTAGCGCCGGCCACTGCGCGTCTTCAGGTACGGCTTGTTGAGCCGTTCAAAGCTGACCGTCGCGAGCATGTCGCACTTTGCCCACATCGGAGCTGTCGCTTGGAGCCCTGGCACGGACACATGAGCTAGAGAGTGATGCCACGGCAGGATTGGCAGCGGGGCCGTGGTGCTGAAGGGCACGACTGTGCACAGCTTGCGGTTGTGGCTTTCCTTGCATGAGACAACCACCACAGGCCGCTTTTTGAGCATCTCCGGTGCACGGAAGCCTGTTTCGAAGTCGCAGATCAGGACTTCTCCCCGGCGGGGATGATAGGGAAGTGGCATGCAAGAAAAAGCCCCCTTGAGGGGGCTAATACGACGCCCGGGCCAGCTTGGAATCGCCTATCCGGACCGCTGCCGCTATGTTTCAAGCGCCAGACTCAAGCCGACTTTCGTCGGAACAATTTGATTGTGTCACACCGTATGCGGTACTGCATAGAGCTGCTTTGTAAACCCTCAAATGAGCACGGTAGTTTGTGAAGATGCTGAAAGCTGACCCTGAAGCGTGCCACCTAGCGCACTCACCACCGAGGTTGTTCCGTCTGAATAGGGGAAACCTCTCCACCTGGTGTCGGCACTGGAGCGGCGCGCAGCCCAGGTGGCTGCCGGGTTGTGGCGGCGAAGCGGTGAAGGGTTCGCCGGGATCGTCCGGCGGGGGCCGGCAGGAGCAGTCCAATTGGCGGGCCCGGCAGAAGGGGCAGGCACGAGCACCGCGCCCACCTGCGAGCGCCCTACGCTAAAGCAGTGTGGCAAATATTTCACGGTTGGCGGGCCGCCGCGTCTTTAAGCAGGTCGACTAGGCGTAGCCCGCAGAATGTCGCCAAAACACAAGGGCCTGAATGCATGAGTTTCGAAGTACTGGCGATCGCGCTTTCTCACGGACTGGCCGTTGTGCTCGTCGCCGCAGGCACGCACAGCAAATTTACAACGCGCGCTGCGGCTGTCATCGCAGCTGCTGTCTCCATCCTCTACGGAGCGGAGCGGTACGCACCTCTCGACCTTGCAGGCGTTGCGCTGGGCTATTGGTTTGCCATTAGAACGCTCAACAGGATGGCAACCAAGCGCGCAACAGCAGCCACCAGCGGCAAACTGCAAGGCGCCCCCGCAGCGCATACCGATCGGACCGGAAAGGGAAGCACGGCCATGGTGCACTCTCAGCGCTTGGAGAGCGCCACACAACAGGCGGCAAAAGCCAGGCGGATCGGAATCATGATCATCGGCGCACTAGTCGCTATCGGCGTCATTAGTTGCTACTTCAACGAGCGGAACAGCCTTGCCCCCATGGCCGCGCCCACGCCAGCACAGCCGCCGAGCACGATCGCGCCGCGGGCGGCTACGGCGGTACAGCCCACGCAATCGAAGGCGACGGTCCCGCGGCCGGCGAGGAAGGAATCACCGCCCGGCCCACGACGGACCGTTCAAGAGTGCTTGGTCATCAGTGCTGAACGCGCGATGCGCGAATGCCTCAGGAACACTGAATAAAGCCCGGTGACGAGCCCCAACGTTTCCAAATTTCGAGATTTCGCAACTTCACGCCCACGGCGGCCACCACCAAGAATCCAGCATCCATGCGGCGTGCCGCCCGATTCATGGCGGCTTAAGCACCAGCGTCTGAGAAGACACGCACGCGGCCGACGTTGATTTTTTTGGACCTCGGATGTAGGCAGCGAGCGCCGCGTGCGGCTGGCGATCCATACCGCGCCACCCAACCCAGGAGATCGACATGCTCAGGATTGGCGGCGATCACACCCAGGCCGGCACCGGCCGCGTCGTGCAGCACACGGTCGAATTCGACCTCAACGGAAACACCGGGCACTGGCGCGGAAGCATCCTGCTGCGCGGCGGCAAGCGGCACATGCTTGCCGGTGGCGTGCTGGCGAACGTGACGCCGGACACCCTTGGCCAGGCCGTCATGGCGGCGCGGGATGCGGAGATCGATGGCCTTGACCTGGAAGCCCTGAACCGCGCCAACGGCACCTAGCCGACTGGCGCTAACCTCGGCACTAACCAGCGCTGCGCTAACCCGGCTTTGTGCGCGTAACTTGCTGTGTACCGGTGCCCAGCGTAGCGAGCCCGGCCTCACTGCCCCGCAGATAGCGGGCTAGCGAGTGGCCGCGCCCGGCTCTCGCGGCAGCGAGGCCTGAAAAAGCAGTGGCAGCGGAGCGGACTATTGTTGAGGCATGCCGGCGGCAGCGCAGTCTGTTCGCTCCGTCTGCTTCCAGCTCGCGTAGTGCGCTTCGTCTTTTGCCTGCAGATAAGCCGCCGAAACAAGGCCTGCATGGACGCACTGGTCAATTGCGCTGCCCTGTCGTTTGACCATGTTGTATTGGACGATCGAATCGTCGACCACTTGCTGGTAGATCTCGTCCAACACGGCGGCCTGCTGAGCCTTGCCATCACAAGCAGCGATCGAAAAGCACACGGCAGCGACGACCAATCCGCATCTTGCGCGAACCTCGAAAACCTTCATCTGAGCCTCCCCTGTAGGGAATAAATCGTAAGCTAACCGGTTGTGCCACCCGCGGCCCTCGACTGAATAACGCTCCGCCCGGCCCAATGCCGCCAACTCTCACAAACTTTCGCACATCGTTTGGACCGCAACATGGGATCCCTCGTCATCAGCTGCCTCGCCCTGCTCCTCACCCTTTTTAGCTTCTGGTGGATGCAATGGCGCCCAGGGAAACTGGTCATAGGAGACCTACAGCACTTCGCAGCGGGCCGTGGGCGGGTGGGTCGCACCGACGAGCCCAATGGGTGGTTTATCGGCCTGCCGCTGATCATGCTGAACACCGGGGCAAGCCCTCTTGTTCTGGAGTCACTTAAACTGACGCCAGCCAGAGGTAACCCGGCTTCCCCACTGCTGTTCAATGGCGTCGACACGGTGCTTTGGTCCGCTGATCCCGATGAAAAATCGGTGCACGACTTCGCCTTCTTGCCGCGGATCATCAAGCCGAACGACGCACTTGCAGCGAACGTGCTGTTTCTTTGGACACCCTCCGAGCTTCAGTATGAGGCGCGCCGCTACCACTTCTTTCTCGAAGCCAAGATCTCGGGAACGAGAGGCTGGCAGAAGGTGAAGGACATCGAGCTGAATTTCGGTGGCTCAAACGAAAGCACCCTCCCTTTGCTGGTCGAGGGATACAGGATGTTCCGTTACGACGCGTAGGCACTAGCGTGCCGGCCCTCGCCGCCCTAGCAATACCGGCCCCAATCGGCCTGCCGGTCTAGCCATCCCGCCCGAACTGGATCACCACGCCTGCGGTGGCCAAGCCGACCATGCGCAGCTCGCGCAGCATGAGGTCAAGGCAGGTGTCCCCGACCTCGAGCTTGCCTCCGCCGCCGGGAACGAACGTCATCGAGACGGCGCGGTCCTCAACCGCGGGCGGCCCCGCCTCCAACATACCGTTCGTCACGCGACGGATTGGCGCGGTCGTGACCAAGCCCACAAGAAGCATTTATAGCCAATTTGATTACCGAACCGGTTGATCTCACGCGTGAAATCAGCGACTCCAAAATTCACAGAATTGCAAGGCCGGGGCTGCGCCGGCGCTGGCAACCTCGCGGCCACCTTCTCGGTACTCGCCACCGCTGGTAACCACCGCTGGTAACCACCGCTGGTAACCACCGCTGGTAACCACCGCTGGTAACCCCGGCTGGCAACCACGGCTGGCGACCACCGCCGGCAACTCACTGAGCAGGTCGACACAATTGCTCGACTTAGCGCTGCGCCACCTCCCAAAAATCTCAAGCGACAGATTTCTGCACGCGAAGCAAATCTATGGAATCCACGGCTGATGGCTCTGAGCGACATCGAGGCTGCGGCTCGCTAACAGTCGATAAATAGCTCGGCCAGAGGAACGCGCAACGCGGTTGCGAGCGTTTCGATCGCGTCGAGGGACGGATTGGCGCCACCGGTTTCGATCCGAGACATGTAAGTTCTCGCGAAACCGCAACGATCGGCAAACGCCTCCTGCGTGTCCCCCGTCGCAAGCCTCAGCGTGCGAACGCGCTCGCCGAAACGGATGCGAATAGATCTTGCCACCAGACGATGGTGGTTTGGTGTGCTCTAATAGTGAACACACTAATCGTGACATCGGTTGCAGCGGCTGCGGGAAGCGTATGTAGCAAACGCTGCTCAACTCCTGGCGGTAGCCGGCGATCTCGTTCGTTACTTTCTCGAGGACAGGAGGGCCGCCGTGACAAATCAAAGACGCGTTTCCGCTTCGGCGTCTCCCGTCACAAGATTGATTCGCCATCTGGTCGGGGTGTCAGCTCTTCTGCTGCTGAACCCATACCTGTTACATGGGCTGGACTACGGCTGGACATGGTGGGCGTATGCCTTGGCAGCCGCGCTGGTTCTAGCAGCGGTGATAGCCGGGCTCCTTGCGCTCTTCTTTACTATTCGCGAAGGGTCGCGTTGGGTCAGGAACGCCTACTACGTCGCCTGGGTAGGCGCGGCACTGATGCTCGCGGGTTCATGGATGACCACCTCAGACCAGACGCCGATCTCTAGGACAGCACAGGCAACTCAGGTTGCGTCGATATCGCCGTCCAACAGCGTCGCGCCCGCGCCTAGCAAAATACAGAGCACGACAGGCCGCCCTCTTGGCGCTGTGGCACCTGCAGTTGCGCATGCGCCCGCGCCGCATAATCCTGACCCTCTAGTTGCCAGCGGAAATGCTAGTCATTGGTCGGGCGACACTTCAGACCGGTACAAAACTGTCGACGCGATCCAAAATTTAGCTCGCCGTGTGCCATCGATGAACGAGCCGCGGGCATGGGCTGCGGCCATCGCATGGCAAGCCAACATGTTGGAGGGCGGCACGCCGGCGAACGAGGCCCTCTATATTGGCGTGGGGATTGTGCTAGACGGCCTCAGTCGTCAAGCTGGCGTTTGCGCGCCTGGTGCTGTTAGTTTCGCAACCGATGAGCAGACATCAAGGGGCTTGCCCGCTGGTGCACGGATAACGGCACCACTTTGCAGCCCATAACCGCCTTGGCCGATGGCTGCGAGGTAAGGCGCCCGTAGCCAGATACGTGGCAACTCAAGGCAACTCTCTATCGAAGTGTCGTTTTCATGGCAGCAGCCTTGGCTAACTGAATGCCGCCCACTTAGCGGCTTTTTTTCAGGCGTCAAACGCACTAACCACGACGCTAACCGTTGTTGACGATCACCACGAGACAGTCCAGCCCGATCAGCATGGGAAAGTCGGCAACACGCTTTTGACTCCCTTAGGGTTTGCATTGTCGATTGCATTGCATTCGAGGTGAGCCTCCTCCGGGCAAACACATAGTAACAACGCCGGTTATGCCCACATTCCTGCGCGACGGACAGCCGTAGCGAGGCGTCGACGGGCGTTGTAGACGGCAGCCTTCGCCGCCACCAAAGCGCGGTACTCGACCACGCATACCGCCTCCATAGCCAGCCATGCGTCGGACCTCTTGTCGATGAAGCCGAGCCCTTTCGCGTGCGAGTAGTCGCGGTAGGCGCCGCGGAGGTCTTCGAGGCGCGCCCGGCGCACGCTCTCGGCCTCGTGGTGCTCGACAGCCTTCAGGCCGACCTGAGCCATCGCGGTCAGTGCCGCGGCCTGCTCTTTGATTCGCTGGTTGTTCATGCTCTTCTTTCTTGTATGGGGTTGGTAGTAGTGCATTGGTGTGCAGAAACTGCAGTTGGTCGGGGTGCATTCCCGAAGTGCCTCATGCGTGCTCTAAGGCCTTTTCGCGCTTGGAGATTCGGGCTTTCGGCGAGCCGGTGATCGGTGCAGTTCCTGCAGTTGGTACCAGCCCCCTAACTGCAGTAACTGCAGCGTCAAAACTGGCCATCGATGCAGTTTCTGCAGCGTCACGGTGCAGTTTCTGCAGCGTCCTTTTTTTTCTGGCTTCGAGCTTTTCCGGCGACATCGGTGCGGGAGCGGAGGCCTGTTCAATCGCGCGCTCGGCGTTACGGACGGAGGTGAAGGCTTCCCAATCGCGAGAGGCCAGTTCGGCCGCGATGTGCTTCTTCGGCTGGTCGAACACCGGCAGGTCAGTGAAGCGGTACAGGTTGCAGACCTTCGAGCCACGCTCGACGCCCACGGTGCGCCGCGTGGCGCGGAGAAAGCCGGCCGCCTCGAGCTGGCGCAGGGCCTTTGCGAGCGTCGTCGAGCTGCTCCAGCCGCGATGCTTGAGTTGGGAAAGCGCTGCGCTGATGTCACCGTTGTTGAAGCTCGTCATCGTGGCTCGCATGTCGCCCCACAGCGCTTTGGCGGAGTAGTGCAAGACGCGCCAAGCCGGGCTGTTGGCAATGGCCAGCGGCGTCCTGTAGTGCTGCTCTACCGGCTCGATTGGCCTCTTGTTCTTCCTGCTCATCTCGCGCCTAGCAGGCCACCCACACCACGGCGTAGTCGCCCGAGCGCGTCGTGCGCGTCTTGTTGCTGGGCTTCACTAAGCCATCAGCGACGAGCTCGATGCGGCGCGGGCGCTGGGTGTTCGCCGGCATCGGCATGCGGCGCTGCATTTCCTCGTCGGTGGCACCTTCGGGGCCGCAGGATGCGATGAATGCCAAGACCTCACCACGCTTGGTATGGGCCGCCGGGGCGATGCGCGCTGCGGCGCTGCGGCTGGTGGCCGAGTGACGCTGGTACGGCGGCGCCGGATCTCCGAAAAGGTCGGGGACGTGACGGTGGATGCCGTGAAGGACTTCCACGAGGCCGCACTCGGAGCTAGACTGGCGACTCAGTTTGATTCGCTTTGGGGCCGTGTCGGGTGCAACCGACGCGGCTTTCTTCTTTGTGGCATCCATGTTCGCCACCTCTTCAGGCCACCGACAGCGCGACGCGCTTTTCAATGAAGGCTTCCACCGATTCGCGATCCCAAACGGTCAGTCCGCCAGTTATCTTGATCGGCTTCGGGAAGTCGCTGCTGGGGTCGGCCGCCCAGCGCCAGACGGTTGCCGCGCAAACCGGCAAAAGGCCCGGCTTGCCCTTGGTGGTCGCAATGTCTGTGACCCGGATGAATTGTTTTGCCATCGAAATCTCCAAAAATTGACGCCGTGTTTTGGCGTTGGAGTGGATGGTGTTGGGGGCGATGACTCGCGCCAATACCTACGATTCTTGTCGATGGCTGTTGATGCTTATCGATGCTTATCGATGCAAGGTTTGGTGCGCCGAGGCTTGGCGGGCTGGAAGAAAACCAGCTTTGCGCTGGACTTCAGTGGTTCGCGGCTCGCGCGGCCCGAGTTCTGCGCGATCGGGAGGCCATCGCCTGGGCATCTGGAGGCCATCCCGCTGCGCTGCCGGGAGCGCCAACTGCACTTTGAAAAAGCGGTTGGCCTGCAGGTCGACGGGCTCACTTTTGAGTCGGTCGATGCCCTGTCTGAAGCATCGGCACCCGGTGCCGAGCCCGCCTGGTGCCGCCAAGGGCGAGGTCGCCGAAGAGTCTGCGCAATTGGCAGACCCTCGCCACGCCGCCACCGGTTTGAAGGAGGCGGTGTTTCGCCACCCCCTTGCAGCGCGGAATGCGGCGGATGCTAGGTATTGTTAACAGTCCAGCACTGGCGCCGACCATCCTTCGAAGCGGGCAACGCTCTGCAAGACGCGCACGCCCGGATGCAACCGCCAGTGCGCGACGATCGCAGCTTCAACAACTCCATGAGAGATACTCGCCTCGAACGGAGGGAACATGATCTTCAATATCGAACTAGAGACATGGGTAAAAGGCGGATCGACACTCCTTGTGGCAATCATCGGCTGGTTGTTGAAATACTGGTTTGAGGCCCGCGCCAAGCTGGTTTATTTCATGGTCCATTCCACGGCCATCCCACTGCCACCGCCGACGCCCCCCGTTTCACCTCCGTCCCGCTGGCCGCGGCTTCAAAACCTCATTCAACAATTGGCTCCTGCAGGCCAGATGGCTACAGCGCAGTTGCCACCATCTCACATTCACACTCACGCAATGGTAGTCCGCAACGTGGGGAAAAAGACCGCTCACCTCGTCCGAATCGGGCATGCCAACTTCCCCTTCAGCTACTCCATTCACCCACCGATCTACCACGAGCTGGTGAGGTTTGGCACTGCCGCGGAAATCATCATCCCAACGCTGACCCCTCAAGAGGCTGTGACCATCTCCTACATCTACTTCCCGCCGCTTCTTTGGAGCAATGTCGTGGGCCCAGTGAAGTGCGATGAAGGCATGGCCAAGGCGGTGAACGTCATCCCCAGCACGCCCTATCCCAAGGTCATCGTCTGGTTGATATGGATCTCCGCGTTCATCGGCGCGTCAAGTGTTGTCGCCGGGGCATTCTGGTTTCTCGCAGGCCTGTTCACCGCATAGCAGTCGCAGTCGCACGCGCTCACGAGGGTGCTGTCTAAAAAGCTCCTTCACTGACCACGTTCGAAACGCAACCTGTTCTAGACGCTGAGCCCCTTTGCCAGCGTGCCGGCGTAGTAGCTCAACTCGTCGGCCAGTTCGTGCACAGAACTACGTCAGCTGCTGCTCTTGGGACTGGTGTTCGTCGGGGCGCGCATGCCGATGTGGGCCGGCCGGAGCGCTGCCGTAAACGTGCTGAAACCCAGTCCTCCGCCCCGGGTAGCGGCCGGCGCTTGACCTCCTTGAGGCGGCTTGCCAGGCCATGCTTCAGCGCTTTGTATTCCGCCTTCGCGCCCTCTTCGTCCGCACGATTGCCCGCAACGTCGGCGCCCAACTCCAACAGCGCATTCGCTCGCGCCTCAAGCCGGACTGCCCTCGGCGCGCGACATGCTGGGCCTGCACTCGGCGGCCGACCAGGTGGGGGACGTGCGCCTGCTGGTGGTCGACCCGCTGGTGTCGGCCATCGCGGGCGACAGCGACGAGGGCACCAGCGCGAAGGATGGGGCCGAAGACTGCCTTCGGCAGCTGCTGACCGTGCCCACGCCCACTGCGACAGTCAAGGCCGAGGCAAAGGATGCCGGCCGGTACTGGAGCCTGCCCGAAGGTGCTCATAAAACGCCAAAGGTGCTCACAAAAAAATAAGCACCTTCGAGAAAGCTTGAGCATCTTCGACGATGTCGAGGCGGCCGCGTCCTGACCATGGCACCATTGCATGCGGCACCGACGGGCGCCCGGTTTTTGCCTCGGCTAGGTCGACGGACCGAAAAGCGGGAGTCCTTCACCCGCATGCCGAGGCTCCCCACGAAGGGCGCCTGAAGGGGTGCACATGAGAAATTACAAAAAGAGCGCGGCGGAGCGAATCTTTCGCGGAAACATCAGCGAGTACATCGAGCTTTCCGACGATGGCGCACGCCCATCTCAAGACCTTCGGCATTTTGCGTTCTCACAAGAGTTGCTTTGGCATCCTGGCAATGAAATGGAAGCGCTCTCTGATGCGCCGGATCCTTTGGAAGATCCGAATTTGCCCTTCCCGTTCACCGGCCGCGACCTTGCCGCCTTCATGATTGACGGCGTTGGCGCCATGCTGCCGGAGGTCTATGGCGACTGGAGGCAAGGGCCGGATGAGGCGTGTTTGGATGCTCTAGGGCCCGACGCCGCGACGGCGCGTCAAGCGCTTCGAGATGCCTACGACGCCTACCGCTCGGCTCTTTCTGTCGTCGGGCCGCTCAACTACGACGTGCAGCGGCGGCCGGCTTTGTTGAAGGAACGCTTAGACCGCGAGGACGGCCAAGCAAATGAGCGCGAGGGGGTGTTTGAGCCCGGCGTGAGCAATCGAGAGAAAACCGCACGCCGTTTCCGAGCAAAGGAGTCCGTCGCCCATCTAGTTGACGAAGCGAACGCAGCGGAAAGACTTGCGATGGCTGAGCTTGCGCAGTGGCGCAAGGCCATGGTGAGACACCTTTGGGCTTCTGCCGTTCATGACGCACCCATCCTTCAGGCGGTCCTCGCCTCCAGAGAGGCGCTCGATCCTGCCCACTCTCGCCCGCACGGTGGTAATGAAGACGACGAATCAGTTCTCTCTCACACGACAAAATCGGTTCGACCGCGCGCCCTCCACCCGGCAGTCAAAAAAGCCATGCGAGAGTGCGACGACCAAACCGACGAGGCCGAAGTCTGGAACGTCTTGCAAAGACATTGCGTGGACGAGCTACCGCCCTTTTCAGGCATCAGCGCAGACGGCCATCTTGAGTACACGGAAAACAACAAGAAGAAGAAGCTTCGCAGAGGAAACTTCAAAAGGCTCCACCAGGGCCTGCTGGGCCGCGAAGCTCTTTAGGCCGCCATCGAAAGCGAATCAGAGGGTTCTCGTCTGTTCGCCCGACCTTGAAGCGGCCGTAGTCGGCGGAGGCGCTCAAGAATAGTTAATGAACTTCTAACTCACCACACTAGATAATGTCAGCGCCTGCAGCCAGCTTGTCCAAGTAGTCGGCCCAGCGCTGCATCATGTCGCGGCGTGCCGGCAGATGGGCGGTGCGGTTGTAGGCCCGGCCGTTCGGATCCTTCACGGTGTGCGCCAGCTGGTGCTCGATCAGGTCGGCGCGCTCGCCCAGCACCTCATCCATGATCGTGCGTGCGGTCGCCCGGAAGCCGTGGCCGGTCATCACCTCCGAGCTGTAGCCCATGCCGCGTAACGCGGCGTTGATCGTGTTCTCGCTCATCGGGCGCTCGCCCGTGCGGATGCTGGGGAACACATAGCGGCCGTGCCCGGTAAACGGCTGCAGCGCGGTCAGGATCTCGACGGCCTGGCGCGACAGCGGCACCAGGTGCTCGACCTTCATCTTCATTTTTGCGGCGGGAATGCGCCATTCAGCTGCCTCTAGGTCGATCTCCGTCCACTCGGCTTTGCGGAGCTCGCCAGGACGCAGGAACACGAGCGGTGCGAGCTTCATGGCTGCGATGGTGGCGGGGTGCCCTCCGTAGTCGCGAGTGGCGCGGATGAGCTTGCCGACCTGCTTAGGATCAGTGATGGCTGCGTAATGGGTCGTGTCGACCGCGATCAACGCGCCGCGAAGGTCGACCGTCACGTCGCGGTCCACGAGCCCCGCCGCAACAGCAAAGCGCAGCACCTGAGAGCAGATCTGCACCACGCGGTGGACGCTCTCATGGATGCCGCGCCCCTCCATCTTGCGTGCCACCTTGTCGAGCACATCCTTAGCCTTGAGATCTGCGACGGGAGTTCGGCCAATCGCCGGTAACACGTCCTTTTCGAGCCACTTGGTCACCTTGGCCTGAGTGCGCTCCGCCCTCTTGTTGGAGGTCTTCGCCAGCCAGTCGCGCGCGACCGCCTCAAAGGTGTTTGCCGCGGCGCTTGCCTTGGCCAGCTTTTCCTCTCGGTTCGCTGCGTTGGGGTTGATGCCGTCCGCCAGCTGCTCCCTGGCCTTATCGCGGCGCTGCCGGGCCTTGAGCAGCGACACGTCCGGATAGACGCCGAGCGCGAGGGTCTGCGGCTTGCCATTCAGCCGGAAGTCCATGCGCCAGTACTTGCCGGCCGCCTTGACGCGCAGGTACAGCCCGCCTCCGTCGGCGTAACGCTCGCCAGCGACCGACCCTTTGTGCTTTACCTGCTTCACGAACGTGTCTGTCAGCGCCATTTCATCCCCATGTGTCGGCACCTCTTTTTCGCTGGCTCGCGACGTGCCGACAGAAGTGCCGACAGAGTGCCGATATGGGATGCTATGCGGCGCGACGGATCGACACAAAGAAAAACCCGCTTCCCCAGTGAAGGGAGCGGGTTTTGCGTCTGGGTGATATGCGGTGATATCGGTGTGTGGTCCCGCCGCCAGGAATCGAACCTGGATCTCAGCCTTCGGAGGGCCGAATTCTATCCGTTGAAATACAGCGAG
>JAJDFF020000620.1:0-12086 GCA_021527025.2 Geoglossum cookeanum | reverse complement strand
TAAGATAAAAAATAAGATTCTCGATTAGCGACCATCTGGGCGTAAATCGAGAGCTGGGCTGAGGTAGCAGCCGAACCATTATTGAATACTGATGCGGTAACCAATTGAGTGATAGGAGGATCTAAGCTAACAAATTTCTTACATGAAGAACAAAAAATAACCGATGCAACTATAAGTAATTTTACAGATATCCACTTATTATTGGGTTTCATATGTAAATAGTTTTATTAAATTATAAACTGACTTGCAGTCCACCCGAAACAATTCGAAGTGGCGGTAAAGCGATCGATCCACTCGATTCTGGATTTAAGCCAACGTAACTCGTAATAGTAAATAGATTTTGAGCCTGAACGTATAATTTGACACTGTTAACCGATACCATTTTGAGAAGTTGCGCGGGCAGTTCATAAGAGAGAGATATATTTTTAAATCTGATGAAAGATGCGTCTGTAATCAGGGCATTGCTTGATATAAAACTATTGTAGGCTGTGTAAGGATCACCAACACTTTGAGAAAATTTCATAATAGACGCATTATCTCCTTGCCTCTGCCATACGGACGATGTAATTTGGAGTTGGTTGCTAGTGAATCCATTAATTAGTGAACCAGGTTGGCTAAAGACAGTTTTGAATCCATTTTGTTTTACAAACTGTACAAAGAAGTCCAGTTGAAAGCCGGAAAAAGTTAATTTATTTCCAATTCCACCATAGTAAGTAGTCGTAATGGGTTCAGAAAAGATTTGGTCTTTACCAAATACAGGCTTTCCCGAATTTGTTTTTGAAGAGAAATTATATAGCCCAGTTTGAGGGTTAACTCCAATATAGCTAAATAAATTTCGAATATAAAGTGACTTTCCAACCTGATAGGTGGATGCATAGGTAGAACTTGCCAATAAGGGATAAGCAACAAGCTTATTTTTAGGAAGCGTAACATTTATATAGCTCGACCAAGAAAAGTTATTAGATTCATAATTTCTAGAATTCAAACTGATTTCCCATCCTGAATTTTGAATGATTGCTGCTAAATTATACTGAACAGTCGTGAAACCTGTAATATAGGGGAGAGGATACCCTACTAATTGATTATTTGTACGATTTCTATAGTAACTTGCATTCATTAATAGCCTATCATGAAAAAAACCCAAATCTAAGCCAACTTCGTACTTATTAACCCTTTCCCATGCAAAGTATGGGTTCGTTAATTGAGTAGGGAACAAACCAACAATATTCTGATAACTCCCGCTAAGATATGTAGAATATGTATCCAGGTATTTATAGTCGGCTAATTGATCATTCCCAGTGCTACCGTAACTCATTCTTATCTTGCCAAAACTAATCCAAGGCAATTTATCTTGAATAATGGCTTCATTAGAAAGGATCCATCCAATTCCTATTGCGCCAAAGTTACCAAATTGTTTACCTGGGCCAAATTTGCTGCTCCCATCCCTTCTAGCGGTAAAATTTACAAGGTACTTGCTCAAAATTGAAAAGCCCACTCGACCATATAACGCGTTATATCGATATTGATTTACAAAATAATTGAGAAAACGCAAAGATGATCCGGCCCCCGGATTAGGAACCAATGCATCACTCGAAAAGGTAGATGCTATCTGACCGATAGATCTACTTGAACTCTCTTGAAAAGTTGAACCAACTAATGCCTCGACTCCGATTTTGCCGAAATGTTTATTAAAACCAATTTGAGGTTCAATAACCCACGACTTATTTTGCGCACTGGCAAATTGATTGACTCTTGAATAATCCTGATCATTGTCAGGAGGCGCAGCAGAGGTCCCAAAAAATAAAACGGATTGATTCATCTGACTGTTGGTATATCCAAAATTACTCCGGATTTCCAGACCTTTTAATAGCTGATAACTAATATTCAGACTGCTAACGAGATTATCTGTGACCGAATTAGCTTGATTACGAATATCGGCGAGTGGATTAGACCAGGTAGCAGCTCCGCCTTTAACTTGCCAATTGAGTTGCCCCTTACTATCATATAAAGCCGGGGCATCAGGTGCCAATGAAAGATAATTCGTAAGATCAGAAGTAGGAATTCTGTTATTGTCATTTACAAAACTAAGATTCAATTGCGACTTAATTTTCTGATCATTCGAACTACTAGTTAGACTCAAGTGGACGGAGCCCTTTTTATCATAATTATTGCCTCCAAATAATGTACCTTGATTGCTATACCCTGCGCCTATCAAATACTGACAATTAACGCTACCACCAGATAAATTTGCTTGCGCTCGCTGAAAAGAAGCAGTTCCGCCAATTAGTTCTTTCTGCCAGTCAGTATTTCTAGTGCTGTCCCAAAACGTCAAATCAAAGTCAATAGTAGTATCCGGCAAAACTCCATCATTCATAAACGCTTCTCTCCTCATCTTTAGATATTGCCCTGTATTCATCATATTCAACATATGAGGGACTTTTCCCGCACCTGATGACACATCAAAATCGACACGAGTTCTTCCGATTTTACCCTTGTGCGTTGTAATTAAAATTACTCCATTCGCTCCTCGCGATCCATAAATTGCAGTCGCATCTGCATCCTTTAAAACTTCAATATTTTCTATATCGTTGGGGTTAAGATTATTGAAAGGGCTCAAACCAGTCCCGTCATTAATTGGCGCCCGCCCTGACATATTACTGCTCGTTCCACCAACAGCACCACCGCTTATATAGGAACTTGTAAGTGAGGTGTTATTGTAAGGTACGCCATCTACAATATACAATGGATCAACGCCATTGGCAATACTATTTTTCCCCCTAAGTTGCACCTTACTATAAGCTCCCGGAATTCCAGATGACTGTTGAATGTATAATCCAGGTACTCTTCCTACTAAAGCAAGCAAGGGATCAGTAACCGGCTGTTTTTGAATATCTTCTCCTTTCACAACGGTAACATTTCCGGTATTTAATCTATTAGACGTATTATAGTAACCTTTTATGACTGTAGCATCTAATTCGTTATCCGAAAGAGCTAGTGACACACGCATCACTGATCCTTGCAAAGCCGATACTTGTTTAGGAGAATAACCGATGAATGAAATAACAATCACACTCTTGTCAGGTATATTTCGGAGAGAAAATTCACCTCTGGCATTTGTTAATACAGTTCTATTTGTTGCTTTAACCATTACGGAAGCTCCTCCGAGGGGTTGTCCCAATTCAGAAAACACTATACCATTGACATCTATACTGTTTTGATTTGATGATATATTACCTGACTGATCGTTTGCTCTTACCGTTACCGTGTTTATAACAACAATTTTTTCAATAATCTGAAAACTAAAAGGCAATCCATGAAAGACGACTTTAAGCGCCTCTCCAATAGACGCATCCTTTATATCCGCACTTATTAAGTAGTTGCCTTTACTTAAATCGTTTGCATAAACAAAACTATACCCGGTTGCTTTTTCTATTTCCTTAAATACTTTTTCAAGTGGCATTTTCGAGACCGACAAACTAACTGTTTGTGCAGTCCCCCGCGCAGCCGCATTTAATACAAAAGCCAGCACCAGGAATATCGTAAGTCGCATGATCAGCAGTGGTTTATAGAACCGGCAATAAGCAGTTCGTTCATGAAATAAATATTTCATAAATTTGTTTTGGGTTATTCAATAAATGGTTGAGGAGATTTAACTAATACGGGGTAACCCACTTTACCCGGTCCTCGGTGCAACGCGGGCCGGTTTTTTATTGGTTACCCAAAATTCTAGCCGGAATAATAGTGTAAAGCAAAGCCCATAACATGATCTGTTTTGATTATTAGAAGAATTGCGTATGCTACTTTATTACTGTAACCTTCTTACCATTTATAGTAAAATGCACCCAGCCTGTCGATTCCAGGATCTTTAATAAAGTCGTTAAATTAACCCGGCGGGGTATAGTTCCTACAAATCTTTTGTCGATCTTGGCGTCATATGCAACGTCAATATCGTACCATCTTGCTGCCTGCCGCATTATTTCTTCGATTGACGAATCTTTAAGTTGAAAATAACCATCTTTCCAGCTTATAACCTCTTGTGGATTGATAACCGCAGGTTGTAAATTTGAAATTGACCCGCTGGCGTTGTATCTGATCTTGACTTGCTCATTCGGTTTCAAGGTCACCGATTTATCAGACACCCTTACATTTACTGCACCATTTATCAGGGTGGTTTGCTGTTCGGCTTCATCCGAGTAAGCCATCACATCAAAAGCAGTACCTAACACATCAATTTCTAAAGACTTCTTTTCGTCTGTCCCTGTAACAATAACCCTAAACGGTTTTATACTACTCTTTGCAACTTCGAAATATCCTTCACCTTTTAGCTCAACGCTCCTCTCGCTACCAACAAAACTTACTGGAAACCTAAGGCTGCTTGCAGCGTTCAGCCAGACTTTTGTCCCGTCGGTCAAAGTTACCTGATATTGCCCCCCCCTTGGTGTCGAAATAACATTGTAGCTTATCGATTCCGATTTGTCATTGCCGACATTATATGATAATTCACCTGCTGCATTTTTTGAAATGCTGATACTTCCTTCTTTTGCAAGCTGGCCATTTGATGCGCCATCCAGATCAAACTGGCTACCATTGGCCAACTGAAGTATAGCTTTGGTTCCTCCTGGAGCGACCTCGTTTTTAAATCTCTCCGCAATCGGGGCTACCGCAACAACTGCATCTTTTTTACTTGATAGATAAATTCCAACAGACCCAAATATCAAAAGAATCATAGCAGCAATAGCAACCCATCTGTAAATCCTTACAGTCTGATGCTCAACAAGCGCTACCCCTGGATTTGGCTGCGCCATCAGCTCGGCCTGAATTTTTTTTTGGACATCTGCGAAGGCTGCATCTACATCAAATTCGTACATTTCCTGCAAAGCCAACTGTATATTATCCCAGTCGGTGGATTCAACAAAAAATTGTCGTGTGGCTTGATCTTGCTTATAGAGCCAATTATCTAGGGTATCCTGCTCTCCTTCGCTAAGATTTCCATGGAGTCTTCGAAACAAAAGACCTCCGATACGTTGCATGGTATAAATCACTTGACGATCGTTCATAAATTAACAATAAATAGGATAAAATAAAATAACGAGGACGTACAAAGGGCAAACAACAATAAATAAGGCAACTAGGAAGGTTAATGGCTTATGGAATGTACCATTTGTTGTATAATAGAAACACATAGGCTAATCCGCAGTACTATCGCACACTAAAGAATCTGACACCATTTAGAAATATTCAATTTATCTGAGCGATTTATTGAATATTGTTCAAAAAGGCAACCATAGCTTACACGTCGTTAAATCAACCTGATATATTGATAATGAGTACATTGGTTCAAATATTGCTCATATCCGGAGGCACATTACATTTCTCCGCATGATAAAGACCAATCATTCTCCCTCCACCCTCCCTCATCCCCTCTCTCCCGTGAATACCCCGCAAAGTTAGCCGCCCTTACATGTTGGCGCAAGGCCAGTTATTAAGTTATCAGCGCCAAAAGACTACGGCATAAAGCCACCCTCTTCCCATACAGCGGTTAATGGCAGCCATCTAACTTTCTCAACACGCCACCATTCGAATCATCAACACGGCCAGCCCACATTTTATTCCGTTTCCTTTTGGCGCTTCCAAAGGGCGGCTCTGGCGGGCTCATTATTCACTAAAAAGATCGGGTATGATGTACTATTGGATGAAAGGAGAAAAAGGAGACAAAGAATGGCAGGTCGTCAAGGTTGAGCCGCAGGATCAACTCGCCTTCCTGGACAAACACGGAGACAAGGTCCTCTTCGAGGACGGCAGTCTCCTGGGAATCCTCAGCCAGTTCGACGAAATGGGCATGACCATCGTCGATGGCAAAGATTGTTGAGCATTAACGGTGGTCACCTCCGCAGGCGACCACCGTTTTTTTAAACGATTAGCAGACTAATCCCAATCCTCCCACTCTTCCGAATTTCTCCCTTTATTCCGCCCTCCACCACCTCCTTTCGGCCCAAACCTACGCGTCAACCCATTCAACCCTACATTACGCGACTTCATGATATGGGACAATTCGCTCTCCGACATCATCATATAGGATGCCAGATCGGCACGCGGAACCCTGGTCAGCAACGATGGCGCCGTGCGCTTCACATATTCATACCACTCCACTCCACATTTGGCGGCTGCCAATTCTAGTTCTTCGCCGATTTGCAACATTTCATCCCTCGTGACGGCCTCGTACTCCTCATTGATTGCCGGGTAACTCTCTAGCAAAGTATCCATAGTGGACGCCGATGCGCACCAGATGATCCCATCCTCCAAAGCTTTTACTTCTATTGATGTAAGAATGCCTGAAGACAACCCTCTCTTCGTTAAATTTATAAATTTTCCTTCGGGCGACAGCCATTGTACCCGTTTAGCACGCCCATACATCTTATAAGTAGCGAAAAGCCCCTTCTCGACAAAGATCAACTGATAGATAGGATGCTTAAATTTTTGGATGATATCTCCTTTTTTAACCTCCTTCCGTGTAGCAAATTGCGGTACTACTTCGTCTGAAGCATCTTGACTGGCGCCAAATATGGCGGACAATGTCAACTGTTGATTCATAATGATAAGGTTTAATTTCAAGGTTCCTGATTTTCTGCATTCTCACAGGTCTTTGCAATGCACGCAGTTTTCAGATCCGCGTCATTATCCATTCACCACTTTCGACAACCCCCGTTCCGTAATTTTCATAAAAGAAGCTAAGTCTTTAAGTGGAATGCGCCGGACCAGATCAGCATCGCTATTCTTCAAAAAATCATATTGATCACTGATAGATCCAAGCCTGGCATTGAAAAGAAATTCATCCAGATATTCTATATCCTTCAATATGATGTTTCGATCGCACAAAGCAAAATCCGAATACTCCCGGCACCAATGCTCGATGAGGTCATTTGGCCAATGCCATACTACAGTGTCTTCGAGTGCCTCGATCACAAGATTCGCACGGATTCTCCTGTGAGCGGCGTTTTGCAAGGTCACCACAAATTCATTCTCCTTTTTAAACCAAAAAGCATTTTTTTGAAGTCCGGAAAATGTTGAAGCCATCACAAGGCCCGACTCTATAAACGTCAATTGATCAAGCGGATCGTTAAAATCCTGCAGATTCTCTCCTTTCTTTACTATTGATCGGACAGCATATTGCTCCAGCTCTTCCGCCAACTGATCCGGAATGGGACCATAATTCCTGAACATTTTCATAAATTGTTTCATACTGATAGGTTTGTTTGCAAAGATTAAGCGTTTTGTTAATTGAAAAAAGTGATAAATGTCATTTTCGTAGGACTCACCGCAGTGTAACAGCAGCGAACAACTACCCACTGATCTAACGTCCATACATAACTAAAAAGAGCGAGCCGGGACCGGCAGCTCCTTGATTCAACCTTACTCCAACAAACAGAAAGTTCCTCATTCCAATATCATCGCACTCAACGCTGGATCCTCCATCATCCTCGCCAACTCACCCACTACCAGTTCCCTTATCTCCCGCTTCACCTCCTCAAAATTGGTCAGCACATCCGCATGGCTGACGGTCCGCACGATCGGTAGCGGCTCGAACATTCCATCTCCATCTTCCTCGACCTGCAGCCGCGCATGAAAAGCCTTCATCTCGAGCATCATCCCCGGATCATCCGCCACAACCCCAATAAACTCCCCCGAGGATAAATTCACCACCGTCGCCGGCGTCATTGCCGCCTCCCACTGCCCATGCTGACTCAACGACGTGTCCTGACTATTCGTAGACATGCTCCGCCGTCCCTGCCAAAGCCGCGGGATAGCCTCACTCACCCACTTAGCCGTCTCGCCATTGACCTGACCACATAATAAATTCCCGGAAATATGCAGAAAAAGATCCGCCTCGTTTTTCGCATACTGTGTCCGTAACTGATTCAGGTCCTGCACAGCCAATACCGGAACAACGTTATTAGACCTCGCCGTGGCCATCAGCGTTGTCATCCCATAGGCCCGCACCGTCGCAAACTCATCACAGATCAATCCACAAGGATGCCGCCCCGGCCGGTTGATCAGCTTCGTCAACCGGTCAATATACAACGACAACACCGGCGCCAATGCCTCCTGCCTAACCGGATCACCACCCAAACAAAATATCCGTGGCGCCACTGGGTTATTGATATCAAGGCCAAAGTCATTACCCGTCAGAACATAATACAGATCCGGCGAGATCAGGCGGCCTAGTGGGATCCGGGCCGAAGCGATCTGGCCATCGAGCATTTCCTTGGAGTTTCTTTGATAGGCCTCAACAAAAGGACTGATCAGGCCCCTGACGGCCGGATCAACCTGCAGGACACTGAACAATTTATCATAGGGCTGCTGCGACAACTCGATCACATGCGGCAAACTGCAATACTTCCCACCCTCATAATTCCGAAGGAACCAAACCAGCGCCGCCACAAAGTTGATCGGCGACTCGACAAAGAAATCGCCCTGCCGATTGACCCAGCTCTTATTCAACGACAACAGGATCGTTCGCCCCACACCGATCGCATCAGAGACCCATTCCAGACTGACCGGGTCGATAACATTACATCGATGACTCCTGCTCAGATCCGTACAATTCACACAGTAAAACCCAGCGCCAGCCGGATACCGATCGCGCAACTCCTTAAACAATGAATAAACCTGCCTGCTCAGCGCATCAAACTTAAAATCATACACAAACATCGCCATTCCCTTCCCGATCATTTGGCGGAGGATCGGCTCGATGATAAACCGCGACTTCCCACAACCCGGACTTCCCAGGATCAGCACCCCCCGCCGGGGATTCACAATGTTCACCCAGCTGCTCCGTGTTTTACCCTTCCACTCATAACTCCCGGGTAAATGCAACGAAAAGTCAGTTTCCCGCCTCCGCTCCTCCTGCGGAAAGCCACTCTCCAGCTTCCCAAATGGATCATCCTTCCAATACATGGCTGGCAACAACCTACACAGCCTGCCAATCCCAGCGGACATGACCAGGTAACCGCCAACTGTGCAGATAACATACAACACTGCCGAACCGACCTCATACAAATCACCACTCCCAAACACCCCACTCAACAGATACGCAGCCATCCCGATCCCGATCCAAACAAAACAGCCCCAGATCGTAATTCGCTCATCTTTCCGCCCCCGTTTGCCCAATTGCGACAAGACCAGCAGTGCCACCACCAACAGCTTCGCATGCCAGACCGGCGCAAACAATCCCGTCTTCTCTAGGTTAAACAACACCTGGTCCGTTAGCTGCGTACACCATCCATACCCCGCACAGACCACATAACAGCTCATATATAGATGGACCACGAGGATCGCGATACTCCCCGACAACGCTAACGAATGCACGCCCCGGGCGCCCGGTGCCTCTGACCCACTCATTGCAAAAACGAATTAATAGTCACCCGTTGATCTTTCCGCTGAACCAACTCGGGCGACTGAGCTTCCCGCAATAGCTCAGTCGGAACACAAAGCTGCTCAAGCGCCTGTCGGTCATAACCAACTCCCAGCACGCGACCAGGATAGACTGTCTGGTTCTGATGATCCACAAAATAGCTTTCCGTACTGCCCCCAACCTTGTCCTTCAGCATCACAAGACTCATCTGTTCCTTCTCCAGCTTCTTCTGCAAACCTGGCAGATCTACCCCCTTTCTCAATGCAAGCTCGACCACCATCGTCACCCGCTGCCTGTTCTGCGGCCGCTCCGCCTCTGCCTGGTTCAACACAAACCTCTTCTCCAACTGCGCCAGCGTGGGCTTGGTATCAAAAAGACTGGCCTTGATGGTGGACCCAATGTTGCTTCCCTTTTCATTCAGCACCCGATAGATTAATCCGCGATGGCGATAAAGGTGAGAATCAGGTTTACCTCGGTAGGCCTCGACATTGTATAACCTCAACACCGCATTCAGTTCGTTCAATGAAGTGTATCTATATTGTGGGATCACCCGATTGATGACAGCGCTAAGAGCAGGCATGGTAGCTCCCTGACCATAGATCACCCGTTGAGCTTTGTCACTCTGTCGTTCGGCCGCCGTCATTCCCCGACCGGGAGGAACCAGCGAATGCCTTGTCTCAAACTCCCTGCAGATCGACTTCATTTGATGCAGCAACCGTGGAGAGATATCGATCCTTTTTCCTTTTGACTGGACGATCGAGGTCACTACATGTGCATGTGGATGCCCAACATCCCGATGCCGGTATAACAGATAAGGTTGCTTATGCAGACCAATCCTTTCCATATAGTCCCTGGCAATGATACTGATATCAGCATCTGTCAAAATATCCCTCGGATGAAAATTAAGACTGATATCTAGCATCTTCTTGCTGTCCCCCCACCGTAAACTATTCAATCGCTCAAAATGATATACCTTATCCCGCATGTTCAGTTGATCCACGTCCTTCATAAAATTTTCTGCTAACAGGCATTCAGCCTTGCTACGCGAGACTTTTAGTTCATGATAGCGCAAATGTGACAACAAATCACCTATACGTCTGACTTTTGCAAGCATTCTTCATAAATTTTAGTCATGATATCCTTTATTTCCTCCATCAGTGCGAGCACCTTGGATTCATCGGAGGTCCCGGTCACCTTGTCCCTTAGAACCTGTAGCTCGGCTCGAAGCCGAATGCCTTCAGTCATAAAATCATCAAAAGACTGATTACGGTAGGAAAGAAGAACTTTTCGATCAATGAGTAATGCCCGGAGATAACCACTTAGCGACTTATATAAACTGGTGGAATATTCATTTTGGATGGTTTGCCATTGCGCTGGCGTAACGGTAAAGCGAAAATACTTGGACAACTTCTCTACCCTGTTCTTTTTCATAACACCCTCCTCGCTTTCATCAGATCCTTATGCCCCAATTTCACCATCATTACCCGCGCCCCACTCTCCTCCGTCACTGTCAATACCAGTTCCTTATCCCTCGGCAACGCAAACGGCTCAAATCCCGTGACTACTTCCATCGACGAGTCCGCAGCCACCATAGACAAATGCGATAGATACTTTGGCGTCAGATCCAATTCCTGGATAGCCTTTCTTTTTTGTTGCCGCCTGTCGCGGGCAAGGAACCGGAGATGATCGGGCTTAAACCCGATCACCCCGTGATTGGCGAGCCTCAACTTAAAATACATCAGCCCATCCTGCAAAAAAATCCCCTCCAACGCTAGCTCCATCCGTTCCGACACATCCACCCGCCGCATAAAGGGCTCACATTCCTGGCAGCCATCGGCCTCCGCCACTACACTGTCAATAACCGTCGCAGGCGGCCTGATCACACTCATTCTACCCGCATTCATATTTCCCCGCAGCAATACCCGATACCCCGCCGGAACCATTACACGGACCGAACGCACCTTTCTCCCCAACAAAGCCTTTGCCGTGACGATGCCTGCGTTTGCCGCCTGCGCCCCGATCCCCGGTTCATATACCAGCGGATTGACCGTCCCGATCGCCTGGTCCGCCGACTGCTTCGCCGTTTCCCTCCCCAGACTCCCCGGGATATGGATCCCCGGCAACCCATCCATATCATAGGCATGCAAAGCAGTTGAATAGATCGACCGATCCCGCCTCACCGAACTCACCGTCACCAACATCCGATCCCCCTGTATCGATATGACGCCATATACCACCAGATCCTTCGGCAACAACACATTCCCAATCTTCGCCGACGCCTCCAATCTCAAGCCAACCGTTGCGCCGGCCACCAGCTCCTGCCCACTCTCGATAACCGCCGGCAAACTATTCCCCGCCGCCGTATCCGGCTCCAAGTCCCTTTCTCCTCCTTTCACCTGCTTTGTCTCTTCCTCCGGATGCTGGATCCGCATGATCTTATCCAACATTCCATCCAGCTTCACCAGCTCAGGATCGACCACCATTTCCTCCCCGGCCTTCGCGGGAGCCACCCGGCGTTCCTCCCCAAAGGCAACCGGCTTCACTAGCTTGGCAGGAGCTACTTCCGGCTTAGTCACAACCGGCTCTCTAACCTTCTCCTGCAATTGCTGCAACTGTTTCATCAAGGCTCCCGCCTTCGGATCCTCGGCAAATAGCTGCCCCGGGCCCTCCATCT
>JAJDFF020000619.1:0-12097 GCA_021527025.2 Geoglossum cookeanum | reverse complement strand
CGCCGGCTTAGCTCAGTTGGTAGAGCACCTGATTTGTAATCAGGGGGCCACGGGTTCGAATCCTGTAGCCGGCACCATTCGTAGCAAGACTATGAAATCGTTGAAAAATAAGGGTTTTATACGGTTGTGTGCTACAAAAGTAGCATAAGGAAGCCCTAACTGATGTGCCGATTTCTGACCCCAAAGCGCAACGGCATCTACTATTTCCGCAGGCCGATTCCCGAACGGCTCAGGCATATAATCGGGCAGCGCGAGTGGTTCTTTTCCCTCAAAGAGACGAATCCTGAGCAAGCCAAGCGCCTTGTGGCATTGGAAACAGTCCGCACGGACCAACTCCTTGCGGATGCCAAGAAAATGCTGGCTGCGGCCCAACCGGCAAGCCCTGCCCAGATTGTCGAGCAATGGCGGACGGAGGAACGGCGCAGACGGCGAGAAGATCGGGAGCGCGAACGCGAAAAGGACGATGTGGAGTTTGCACGGCTGGACGATGAGCGCATGGCCCGCATTGAGGCACAGGCAATGGAGGAGGCCCACTTGCGCCGGGTCATAGAGACCGGACAAACCGCGCTGATGGAGCCGCAAGAAGCTGTCGTGATCCGAGCGATCCGCGACGCTCAGGACAATGGGGCGATTATGGAGGAACGCTGGCGTATCGCCCAAGCGGAGTTGCGCGAGCTAAAAAGGGCCGCAGGAGACTCGCAGGGCGGCAAAATGGCATCGCGCCTGCCCAGCCTACCAAAACCGGGCAACGCCCCTGAGCGGACTCCGCAGGGCATTTCTCAGGCGGTCACGGTGACGGGCTTGTTCGAGGCTTATGCAGCCATAGGAAATCTGTCCCCTGCCATCGTCAAGGAATGGACCACGAAAATTGACAAATTCGTTGAGTTCCTTGGGCATGACGATGCGCGGCGCGTAACGGTCGATAACATCCGCGCTTGGCGAAACCATGTGCGTGATGAGGCATTGCCCGACGATAAGCGCCGATCCGCGCAGACCGTTAATTCGGGCTATCTCGCGCCCATACGCTCCGCGTTCAAATATGGCGTGAGCGAAGGGATGATAGCCCAAGACCCGGCAAAGGAAGTGGCGAGGGTCACAGCGCCTAAAGTTGCGAAAATAAGGGAAAAGGATTTTACCAAGGCCGAGCAGCGTAAAATCCTGTCCGCCGCGAGTATGATCCAGACTGGCGAGGGCGCATCGCGTCAATCTCTTGTCCGCCGCTGGGTGCCATGGATTTGCGCCTACACGGGTGCCCGCGTTAACGAGATAACCCAGCTACGCGCTGAGGATGTCCAGCAGATAGATGGGCATTGGGTCATCAAGATCACGCCGGAAGCCGGTCGCGTGAAGACCAACGATTTCCGCTATGTCCCCGTGCATGAGCATCTAATGGAACAGGGCTTCCTCGCTGTTGCCAAGGCGCAAAAGCAAGGACCAATATTCTATGATCCCGACAAAGCGGACCCGGATAGCGAACGCGGGCAGTACAAAAAGGCAGGGGAACGCCTAGCCCTTTGGGTCCGTGGATTGGGCATCACCGATCCTAGCATTAAGCCGAACCATGCTTGGCGGCATACGTTCAAAACAATTGCGCTTGAGGTCGGTATGCATGAACGTGCGGCAGATTACATGCAAGGCCATGTGTCCAAGGGTGTGGGCAGGTCTTACGGACATGCGACTATCAAGGCGCTGGTTGATCAGATGGCATTGGTTCCGCGCTTTGAAACCGATTGATAGGGCTGCCCCCGTAGTTAGCGGACCACGGGGACAGTAAATTATTCAGTTGTGACGCCGGTAATCAGCGGATGGACGTAGGGCAGATTGGCACCCGGCATGGCCCTGATAAGGCGCTTGCCATCGCCATGGGTGCCTTTCCAAATGTCCTCGACCAATCCAACGCCGGGGGCGACAACACCGCCGATGAGGGCGCTTCCGCCTGCGCTTCGCTTCGCGCCAGTGTCGGCGGCTAGATCAGGATCAATCATTCCGAAGTCGCTGGCAAAGCCGCCGCCCAAGTCCAGCACGTCGCCAAGGATACCCGACGCCGATGCATAGTTTAGAGTTGCCCGTGCCACCCCGGTAGCGGTCTGGTGTTTATCCAGATACTCTGCCCTCTCGCTCTCTGACATGCCTAGCGCGTTCATCTGTAAGCGGGCAAGGTAGATAGGTGCGGCGAAACTCATGGCACCGATCAATGAGAAGAATGCATTGAGCGGCCCGCGTGAATAAACGCTACGTCCCCATTGCTTCTCCACTGAGGTAAGCGAGAAGGTGCGGAACTGGGTCAACAGCTTTAGCAGGCCATCATGCGCCCATTTCCCGGTTTCCCCGATATAGGTCCGCTGGATGATCTGGCTTGCGCCCCGCTCCACGGCATCCCGCAAGGTCATCATTTCGTGGCCGGAGAGTGCGCCGTTTCGCAGGTTAAGTTCGACCAATCGGCCTGTGCTATCGAATTTGGCAAGGTCATCCATCTTTGCGGCGATGGAAGCGCGCAACTCAGGGGTGAAACCCATATCTGCTAGGGCTTTGTCCTCCTTCCCCATGCGGATATAGGCCACGGCCTTGCGTACAATCTGTTCTGCCATGCCCCGCGTCTGTATCGCCACAATGCGCCGATGCCCTGAGGCAATCACCTGAGCGTGGCCCGCAACCCGAATAGCGCGAGAGATAACCCCCAGCCGTTCCTGCCCATAAAGCTGGATCGCGTTGTCCTTAATGTCAAAGGCGCGGGTCATCTGGTAATCATCCAGCCCGATAGGCCCGCCCAGTGTGTCAATGTCGGCAAGGATCGCGTTGCCGGTCTTTCCACCCTTGGCCAGCTTCGAAACATCCGCCGACATGGATTTCATGCCGCTGAGTGCAGAGAACACGCGGCCAGCGCCCACAGCGGCAAGGCCGTTGCCGTATTCCGCAATCTGTGTGTAGGCCATGCCGCCAAGACGGGAGGCGCTAGTCAGGGTCCGCACGTTATCCATCCAGACGCTGTTATGCGAACCGTAGGGCGTATTGAGCATTTCCGCTGCGATCTGATCGAAGGCTTCCAACTCTGGAACCTTGGCCCCACTCGACTGCATAGCCGTGCGCAGTACGTCCAGCCCCTTCCGCCCCATGATCCCGAATTGGGCTAGGGCAACCTCGCCAGAAACGCGGCGGGCATAGGAACGATAGAGGTTAGCAACATCGGTGACGAACAGGTCTTGTAAACGCATCCCGTCCCCAATGTCCGCCGTCAGGTCCAGCCGCAGGCGTTGCTTGGTATGCGCTGCGCCGCCACGGGAGAACTTGCCTAAGATGGCATCAATATCCTTAGCGTCCATGTTGAGCGCCTGTAGGCTGTCGCGCACAACGTCCGCTGACTCAGGGGAGTGCATACCGAACGGAACCTCATGCTGGCCGAACGCCCGGAGGCGCGCAGTCTCTATGTATTTCGCAGCCAGCCGCTCAGAGAACGCTTCATCGAAACCGTGCCGTACCGCGCCGCCATCGGCATCTTTACCTGCATAGCTGTTCAATTCCATGAACTGCTGTTTCAGCACATCGCGAACCCGGCCTTCCTGAACGGGGGTAAGCGCCAAGACCTTGGCAGGGTCTAGCCTATGGGTCATATAGCCCCGGCTGGTATCGCCAAGGCGGGCAGAGCCGACTACGCCGACATGCTGTTGCTCCCGCCGCATCATGTCCATACCGCGTTCCCAAAGGTCGGCAGCACGGGAGACGGTCGGGTTGGTATCGGCCCGGAAGTCATCAGGCTGGCCCGTGCGGGCTTCGACCTCTGCGTAAACCCGCTGGTCAAAATCCCGGCGCGCCGCCCCGTCCCACATTTCACTGGCCCGACCGACGCCCTGCCCCTTGCGGAACTGATTATACAGGCCGTCATATTCGACCATATGGCGCAGATAAAGACGTTCCCGAACGGCCTGCATCATGGCCGCTGTGCGCCGCCGTCCAGCCGCCCCGGTGGTGGTCTCCACAAGCACCGATCCCACAGCCCGCGTCAGGGGACTCTCAGAGGCCAGCAGGCGCAGCCTGGTACTCTCCCAGCCTGCCTTGGCCAAAATCGTCTGAGTGGCCTTCGGATCGACCGGGTTGGCCCGTGCGATGGCCTCCCCTCTGGCAATGTGTTCGGCAATGATACCGCGCTCCGCGTCATCGGACACGGCAGCCAGATGATGCGCCTGTTCGATCTGGGTCCGCGCCATGGGATCGCCGGTCAATGCCTTCTCAGGGTCCGCAGCGAGGAGCCGCAAATCATCGGGAACAGGGGCAAGGGATTTGTCCAGCCAATCCCTCATGTCCGCGTCCGTTAGTTCCGTCTCCTTCGCTACGATCTGCGCATGAGTTGCATCGGGGCCAGCGGCAGTGGTTGCCCTTTCCCTGCGGCTGGTCGCTGCGGCCCTCTCTGCGGCAACCATGCCGTTGATATGTTCCGCAACCTCCCGATCAACATGCGCTCCTCTGGTCAAGGGATGGAGGGCTGCACCAATGCCCAAGCCCGTTAGCCCGCTCATGAGGTAGTCGCTCTTGTCGGTATATTCCCCGGCAGCGTCTAGCGCGGCGGTCATCGCTAGGTTGCCCGCCATGCCCTCAGCGGCGCTGGCGACGATGCGGCTACCAATGCCAAAACCTTGGACGACCTTACCGACACCGAACCCAGCCGCCCATCCCGCAGGGTCGGCAAACCCGCCAGCGATGCGGAAAGCTGTGCCAGTCCCATTGCTGTCGATAATCTTGTCTCTAACCCGTACCTGTTGGATGCGGGCCTGTATCGCATGAAGGTGGCCCCAGCTTTGGGCCTCCCGAAGCTGATCCCGTTCGCGGGGCGACTGTGCAAATCCCTCTATGTCCTCCCAATTATTGAGGTAATCATTATAGAAGGCTGTCTCCCCCTCAGGATGGGAGGCGCTGAGGGCATGGAGCATACGGGCAGTGAAGCTGTCCTGTGCAGTGGCCTTGATCCGATCAACAAAGCCGTACTTGGCTTTATCGTCATGGTCCGCCTTATCTCGCGCAGCGGCAGCGTCATCCCCTGTAAGGTCGGGCGTATTGATTGCGGGTGCGCCGGAAATAACGCCAGCCCCGCCAGTGAGCCGGGCTAAGTGCCGCTCTTGCCGCGCTTCGGGATTATCGCTTGGGTCTTTCGGGGCGGGGCCAACAGGTTTCCTGCTGCCCATATCGGACATACTGACATGCAACAAATCGCTGCCATATAGTTCGGCACCCGGCGCAAGCATGGTAGACCCATTGTCACGGGCAGCCACGGTAAGTCCCTTGCCTGTAACCCGCTGAGTGTAAGCGCGGGTCAGCTTCCCATGATTAGCCCGGTCAGTGCCACCGTGATACTCAGCGACGGCCTCTGCCCAGTTGCCCCCATTGCGTTGCATGCTATCGCGCAGGTGCAAGCCCGCAACCCGTGCCGCTGCCTCTTTGCTGCTGTAGGCGTCCACCTTGTACGTTTGCAGGAACCTATCACGGGTGCCCGGAATAATCTGATAGACTGTGCGCGCCCCTGCCGATGATACCTGATCGGCATTGGACCTTTCGCCCTTGGTACGGATGGAACTCAGGCCACCCGCAGGCAACCCCAGTTCCTTTTCAATCTTGGCTTCTATGCCATTGTAAACGGTATCGGTATAAAGGCGACCCGTTGCGGGTCTACCAGTGTTGGTCAATGTTTGTTGTTCCTATGGTAAGCGGGATTAGCGCCGCCAATTTATTTCACGGTTAGTTCTGGTAACGCGGGCTGCCGGGGTTTCACCCGGAATATGGCGGTAAGGATCAAGCCCCATTAGGCTGTTTCCGGTTGCAGTCTTCTTCTGTTGCACCCGTTGGCGGGCTGCTGCCTGCAAGTCGGCAAAGTGGATGACGATGCTATGGTGGCCGCTATCGTCCGAGGCCATGACGTTAAGGACGGGCTGGCCCTTCTCACCGACATAGCGAACAATCTCGTATTCATCAGCCCCGGCACCGGATGAAAAACCGGCACCCTTCATCCGTTTGTCGATCAGGCCGACGATTGCTGTAGTCGCCTCATCATTTTGCAGGTGGAGCATGTCGCTAAGGCTCCGCGTCCCCGAAGGGTTGATGATGACGAACTGGCCGTACCGTTCGACCGCGCCTGTACTGCGCCCGCTGCTGAGAATATCCCGGCTCAGTCGGCCCGCATCTTCCCGCGAATTTTGCATGAGGCTGCCCAGCCTGCCCTCAATATAGCCGCGCAATGCCCGTTGGCTGGACGCATTCAAGTTCGTGGGTTTGCCCGTGAGGGGCCGCATTACTGTCCATGCTTTGTGATCGTTCATCGCAGCGGCCATGCCGGTAGCGGCCTCCTTGGCCCGTCCACTGGGGATAGCCGAAGGGCCATAACGGGCGGGGTCTTGGAATGACCGCTGGAACGCGATGGACGGGGGAATGTCCGAGGCCACCGCTTCATGGTAGGCGCGCATCGGGCCATCAAAGTCTCCGAAATAGGCCATGGCTAGGGCAGGCGAGCGGCGGCGCAGTTGCTGCCAATCTTGGTGGGCGCGATCAACGCTCTTGCCGTACTGCCCGCCGATTGCGACCCGCAGGTTAAGCTGCATATCACCCTGCACCTTCTTGAAGGTGGTGCCATTGGTGAAATTACTTTGGAGCAAATCATAGTTCCCGGAACGGTAGGCGTTATTCCCCAGCGTTTCGTAGTCGTCGGCCTCCCCTGCCCCGCTAAGCAAACCCTCCGCAGTCTTACCAGCAAGGAAGTAGGCCGTAACCTTAGACACTTTAAGTTTGTCACGTAATTCTTCATCTTGGCGGCGGGCTGTAATTTCTCTTTCCTGCCCCTCAACTTGCCAACGATGATCTTCTTGCCGCCGCCGTTCAGACGCCAGCGCCGAAACCATGCCAACAGCACCTGAGGCCAGCGCCTTATGGTCGAACAGGTCAACATCAACGCCGCTAACCCGCGTCAACAGGTTATTGAATGCAATCTTCCGTTCTACAATATCAGTGGGCAGTACACCGGGCTTGGGGTCAGCCTCATCCGAAAGCAACGCTATGTATTGCTGCTGCATGTCGGGCCGCATCAGCACGGCTGCCACCTTATCGTCGGCGTAGCGGTCATAGGCATTTTCCAGCTTAACCCGCTCATCGTCATCGAAGATATGGTCTATACCCGCTTTCCTCAGCGCCTCGACCGCATGGAAATTGCCATCCTGCATTGCGGTCATGAGTGTACCGTGCAGGAAAGACTTGTAGCTGTCCTCCGTCATTCCAATTGGTTTTTGTAAGGAAGAAAGGTAGGCGTCCTTGGCGTAGCTCAGGGTGGCTGTGTCCCCGTCGCTGGCATGGGAGAGGGTCGCGTTACTCTCCGCTAGAGATTGGAACAGGTCCGCCCCGGCTTTGGACGCCCCCGCTGCGGCGTTTATCGCGTTGTCTTGCTGCCAGACTGCCCGCCTTTTGCTAATGGTCTCAATCACCGGCTGAGCGCTCTCTAGCATGTTGGTCATTAGCATATGGTCAGCGTAGGCGTTGCCGGTCAGCTTGCTTCGCATCCGTTCGGACACCACTTTCTGCAAGTCGTCGGGCGTCATTTGGCGCAAGGTGTCGCCTTCTTCCAATAGCCCGCTGGCTAGTTCCTTACCGGCCTTGGCAGCCGTGTACATCACGGCCCCTTCTTCATAGGCGGTAGGCCCGAATATCTTGGAGAAGCCGCCGTTAGACGCTTTAATCTCCTGCCCTGCCTTGCGGGTCGAACTGTCGATGTAGCCCTTTAGTACGGCGTCCTGCATCCTGCGCTGGACATACGGCTCCATGATCTGCCCAAAGAACTCCCCCAGCCCCTCCCCCGAAGGGCCGGGGGTGGTGAAGTTTCCTCCGAAGCCCCCGGACTGGCTTTCCCCGCCCACTACCTGCGCCCCGGCAGATGCCCCGGTAAGAGAGGAACGGGATTGCTTTGGCGTCTGGGTTGCTGACGCGAATGACGGCCTTGCTCCTGTACGGGTTTCATAGCCGTTAGGCATCAGTGGGATGCCTCGCCATGCACTCTAGCCGCAGCCCTGAACGCCAGCATGATTGAAGTTACAGCCGCGCCGCTGAGAAACGCTATGTCGTCAATCTCTTGTTCGGTCGGTTTGCCGCCGCGTGGCGCATCGTGCGCAACTAACAGCGCGGCTACTGCGGTATGGATAGCTTGAATGTCGGGGCCGTGCATATTGGAAGGGGTAGGAATACTCAACTGTCCTTTGGTTGAAATGATGGGTTGGTCCGGGCTTCCCGCCTTAGGAAACCCTCCACATACGTGCTTATGCTTAGGATGGTGGCTGCGGATAAGCCGGGGCGGTCTGCCTTCTCCCAAGCCTCTAGCGTTTCCGCAGCTAAGGCTATGGCCTCCCGGCGCGATTTCGGTGACAGGCCGCAGAGTACGGGCCGCGCAGGAATTTTGCGCGCAGCATGGGGGTAGCCCCACCTTTTACGGTCAAATTCCCGCACCAATTCCACAGCGGAGCGGGCTAATCCAAGATCATGGAACAGCGCGGGGAAGCCATCCAGCCAATCCGAAACTGCGGTCCATTCCGCCTCTGCTTTCGCGGCGGCTGCGTATCGCCCGCATGTGGCGTCCAGCATTTCGATTGTGATGGGCTGCGGAGTCCCCTGAGCGGCTTTCGGTGCCGCAGGGTGCATCGGGTGGAAGATGGGTTGTTTGCGGTCCTGCCGGGGCGCATTGGCCCGCAGTCGGCGCATTTCGGCGGAGCCATATAGCTCGGCTTTGGTCATCCTGAGCGGGGCCGATATTGGAGGTGGCGAAAAGCTGGGTTGTCCACCTCATATGCCGCTGCGATTTTCCCGGCAGGCGGGCGACCGCAAGGCTTCCTCAGGGCATATTCGGGAACAGGGATATTCAGCATTTCCAGCGCCGCCCGTAGGCCCATAACTATACGCCGGTCTGTATTGCTGAAATAGTCCGCAGCTTGTTGGCTACGGATAAGGTCGTCGGTAACTTGGTAAGTCGCCAAGGTTTCTCCTTTGTTGGCATGATGGAGTGAAGGAAATCCGGTACTGAGTACCAAAGTATGATAGAGATACCTTTCACACTTACGCACGTAACGGAGGAAAGCGCGGGCAATTCACTGGCGTCACCATGCCAATGCTCCTGCCGCCTGCCTCAGATGGTCGGGGTGGTATTTAGCATACACCCGCATCGTTATGTTTACGTCCTTGTGACCAAGGAACGCGGCAATTTCGCTAGTTGGCGTCCTCGCCTCTGCCATCCAAACGGCGGCGGAGTGGCGGAAAGCATGTGCGTGGGTCTTGATGCCGCTACGATTAGACGCAGCTTCTAGGCCCTTCTTGATGTCCAGTAATCGGCCTCCCCGGTATTCAATGATATAATCGGACATGGCCGCTTTCTTAGCCTCGCGTAGCGCCGCCATGGCCTGCTCGCCTAATGGCACGGTCGCCCTCTTCTTGTGACTCTGGACGCGGCCCACTGCATTGAGATTTAGCAGCCCCCGGTCCCAGTCAACCTGATCCCATTTGGCCTCCAACAGCGCAGTTTTGCGGCCACCCGTCGCAACGCCCAATATAGCAAATAGGCGCACATGCGGCGAAGCACAGCCCGCAAGGAACTCGCGAAACTGCGGTTTGCTAAGATGGCTGACGGCAGACTCTGGAATGCCGGGTAACACTACCTTTGGCGCGTCCTTCTTATACATATGATGAAGGGCTGCTCGGACTAATCCTAGCTCCTGTCTGCATGTGTTGACCGCACGGTTCCGCCACTTGAGGTACTCCGCAGAGACAGCCTCATCCACGGTATCTATGGGCATGTCCCGCCAAAAGCCCTCAGCCGCCTTCCATGCTTCCCGCTTCCGCTTCTCGTCGCGTAAGCCGCCAAGGCTGGCGAGGTACAGGTCAACACAGACGCCCACAGTATTGACGGCAGCCCTGCCCCCCTTATCCCTATCAGCATATATCTTCCGGGCCTTGGCCTCAGCGATCACCTTGCATTGCGTTTTAAGGTTAAATCTACGCTTTCCCTCCGGTTCGTACCAATACGCACAAAAGGACCAAGGGGCAGGGCTGCCGTCTGGCTTCTTACGGGTAAGCCGCCCTAGCTTCACTGGTGAGGGCACTGTTCGTACTCCTCCACCGCCTCAGCGGGTATTCGCCAGAGCCGTCCAATGCGAAAGCTTGGCAATGCGCCACTCAAGAGAAGCGCGTAGATGCTGGTCGAACTGACTCCCCAGCGCGCCGCCAAGGTGGCAGGAGTGTAGAGGTTTCCGCTCATGCAAAGCACCCCTCTAACTGCCGCTTGGATGATGGCCATGGATGAAGTGGCTGATCACATATTGGCGGATCATAGCCGAAAACATTAGCCAGCAGCAAAGTGCTGACATGCTCAATTATGCGATCAAGAATATCGTTGGCCGTAGAGTCCTGCGGTTTCATGCCTGCCCGGAGACGGGCAATCATCTCAGCATCGTTAGCAACTTCCTCCCCGAAGGTTGCCGGGCATATCCCAGTGATGCGTAGATACTGGTCGGTTACAGCCAGTAGGCCAGAATGAATGTCAGATAACATATTGAACCCCCTTGGATAAGAGGGCTGCCTAATGCTCACTTCGCTTGATCAAGTAAAGCGGGAACTGCGATATTTATAATACATTGATAATACAGCTTATGCTTAGCTTATGAAACCCTGATCACTAACATTATCATTTCTAATTAAGTAATCGTTATTAGCAGTATTGTTCTTCTGTCGTTTCTTATGGTTTACCCTTACGGGTTTCCCATCTAACCCTTCATTCACATATACTGCTATCTATCTTGGCTGCCATGCTTACTTATTAGCTTGCTGCCATATGGGTACTCCCATGGTTCCCTTACCTGTTACCTCATCGGGATCATCCTCATTGTCACCAAGGAGGGATACCCCACTGCCATCCTACCAAGGATCATAGGGATTGATTGTCTGGCTGTACTCAGGGGAGGCTCATCCCTTGGCTGTATCAAGGGTTACTTGAGGGTATCTCCGGGCAAATAGATGCAGATTTGCCCGATGTTTTCTTGTGGGTATACGGTACCGAATTAGTAAGCTGATATTTTCTTTTATTTTCAATACATTAAAAGGTTCGTCAAATCAATTTTTACCTACCCCCCTCCGCCTCCTTCCTCGCTTTTATAATCTTCAATTCGCCGAGGAAGTTTCCGGGATTGTCCACATCCAAACCACGCTCGATCCGTTCCACCTCGCGCTGGAACCTCCATACCTCACGGGCCTCTTTCGCGGCCTCGCCATGCTCCCGGCAATAATTGATGACCGTTCGCTTGCTGATCCCATATTTCTTAGCGGTCTCCGCAATGCTGGCTCCCCGGCATTGTCGCCAGCCAGCCACCTTTTTGGGATCAACTTTGACCTTTCGGCCTGCCTTTCCTTCGCTCATTCGTTCTCCTTGTTTCGCGGCCCTAAGCCGCTGTTTCGGTCGCCCGCACTGAGGATGCTAATTCTGGTCGGTGAGTGCGGCGACGGCCTGTTATGGCCTATGATTTTCTGTACATACTGCCAGTTCGGGCAGCATCACCACGGGCGCATACTGGCAAAGTTAAATCCCCGGAGACGGGGCCACAGTTGCGCTCCCTCCGTGCGGCCACGGTTTCCAAGCGTCTTAAACTTCCGCCATTGTGGGCATCAATCGCGAAGGAACACTGGCTAACCCACAACAGGCATGCTCAGAACCAAAGCTATCCGCGTCCCACACGCTACATCACACGATGCAACTAGGCTGCTATTCAAAAGATAATGGTGATCGGTTGAAACGGCATCGTCATCATGCCTGCGGCGGTACTGCTCGCTCCGTGTGCCAACCTTTCGCACCCGGACATGGCTCAATTATATTATGGAACCAGCAAGTCAAGTGCCGTTCATCAAAGGCAATCAATCTGGATGCGGACAAGGCAGGTTCAGCCCGCCGAATATGGATCATCCCGCGCAATACCGGGATACCGTAGCCTTTGAGATATTGAAGTGCGCCATCGTCTGACTGATCGACGCACCATTCGTCCTACGCCAATGAGCGACGGTCTTCGCATCAGCGGCGAACGGGCGTCCCGGCCCAGCTTTA
>JAJDFF020000618.1:0-12147 GCA_021527025.2 Geoglossum cookeanum | reverse complement strand
CGTTCTGTGGGTCCGGATTCACCGAGCGGTAGACTTGAGTAGGCAAGACAAGAGGGGCAGCAAATATGGTGGTAGTGATCCGTATATAACCCTTGCATTTTCAAAATTCGCGAAACCGATGTATTCGACCCGAGTCATTACAGACGAACTAAATCCCATCTGGGAAGAAACTGCTGCGATTCTGGTCCAACCAGACCACATCAAGGCAGATGAGCAACTATCCGTTGAACTATGGGATAGCGACCGTTCTTCAGCAGATGATGTCGTGGGTAAGGTGCAGCTCTCTATGCAAAAGCTCATTCAGCACCCGGGCAAGATGTACTCTCAGGTCTCTAAGCTCCAGGGCCTTGATTCAGACAGCAGCATGCCTGGTGAGCTTCACTGGGAGGTGGGATACTTTGGAAAGCCGAAGTTCCGCCCGGCGTTGCGAGGTCGCGGGCAGGACGCTAACCTGCCAGATGGACTGAAGGGTGACCCAAACCTCCAAGATAATAAGGGAAGCCTAGACAGTCCAGAAGAGGATGCAGTCGCACATACGCCGCCAGACCCCCTTTGGCCGAGTGGGATTGTCAGCTTTGTTATACATGAGATTGTCGGCCTTGAGTTGATGAACCTCAAGGGCACTCAGGGCAGGAGGAAGAAAGGAAGAGAATACGAGCCCGCGGTTGAGGCGGGAGAGGTTAAGGAGGAACAGGGTAGAAAACTACCGAGCAGTTACTGCACCATTTTGCTCAATGATCAACTGGTATGTTAATGGTTTCAAATTTCCAAGTTGTTCCGCAAAGAAGCTGACAAAAATTTCCCAACAGGTCTATCGCACTCGCTGCAAGGTCGTCAGCAGTAATCCAATATTCAATGCTGGTACAGAGCGTTTCATGCGAGACTGGAGGTCTAGTGTGCGTACCCCTGAATGTAGCTCTAAGATAAGTCGAGAACGCTAAATCAGAGAAAGATTATTACGGTCACCGTCCGGGATCAGAGGATGCGGGAACATGATCCAATCCTCGGAGTCGTTTCTCTAAAATTATCAGAGGTTCTGCAAACATCTTCGCAAGTGACCAGATGGTATCCCCTTGATGGGGGAATCGGGCACGGCCGAGTTCGCATTTCGCTCCTATTCCGAAATATCGAGACTAGACTCCCAAACAACCTGCTCGGATGGGACGTCGGCACGTTTGAATTTTTGAGTGATAGAATACTAGCACTGAAATACGACAAGGTCGCAAAACTCAAGTTGCGTACTGGCGGAAGCTCTGGTAGTATCCCGAAGACCGAATGTCAGAAACTCGGTCAAGGTGATGGAGTATCCTTTGACATTGCTAAAAAGGATGGTAAGCATAATATCCGACTTCCAGTCAAGCATCGCTACCGGTCCCCTGTTGTCTTTGAATTCCATGCAGAGGGCCGGCGGGGCGTGGATGCTTATGCTGTAATTTGGCTTCAACATCTCGTGGATAATGAGGATACGGAGATTGATACCCCTATCTGGAAGGTAACGTGCACCCTCAGAAACTTGTGGGAAACTTAGCTTACAAGAATAAACTAGTCCAAGCAAGGGCCACGTCTAACGCAGAATTACATTACTGAACTGAATTGCAGGGAAGTTCCAGGCCTCAATGATCTCGAAGAGGTAGGCCGGCTACAATTTCAGTGCCGATTCGGGGCTGGCGTAGACGAAAGCCATGCAAAATTCGTGTCCGACAATGACACCCGCGAGACACAAGAAACCTGGGAAGCATGTAGGGGCGAAGGCATCCGTGACTTGCCCGTCACCAACCAAATACCCGAACTAGTCCAGAAGCTACACGATGAATCTTTGGTCCAGGGTAGAGATGTACTCAAACAGGCAGATCCCGACGAAAAGAAGAAATGGTTAGCCAACGACGGCACTGACTGGAGTGGTGCGTTTGGTGAAGACCCAGCGACTTTAGTAGATAAACGCGGTTCGAGGGGGTCAGAAGACTGCCCGAGCTCAGACTATGAGGAAGACGAAAATGACGATGACGACGACGATGAGGAAACAGACTCTGATCTCGGCATCAAAGAATTCAACGACTCCAATGGTAGCGAAGATAAAAGCGGTAGCGCCAACGGCCATACTCCCAGCAACCGTAAAAACGGAGGACCTATCAATAGGTACAAGGAATACAAGAAGAATGAAAAGGCTCTGCATCGCCGTCATCGGGGCCTCATGCAATGGAAGCCAGTCAGGAACGCAGTGTTTGCAAAGGATGAGGTAAAGTTTGGGATCAAGAGGGCAAAGAACAAAATGAGTCTCAAAGGCAGGGACCCAGACGTTGAGACGGAGGTGTGATTGCGAACCTGAGGGCCCACGTCACCACCAGGCTACTAGCCAAAGCACACCTACTACTTGGAGGGGTTGCTGAGCTTAGGCCTAAGCCAGTAAGGGAGAGTTTGATAATGCAAAAGAAAATCACCACAAGAGCAAAGATTGCTATTCGAGATGTATCCAGCCGCCTGATTTACAAATAAATATGATGATGTGTTTTGCTAGTACCATACCATGGAAGATGGGGGGGTAGCGCGTAGACTTCTATATAAGAAGAAGTATTTACAGGCCAAAAAAAAAAAAAAATTGCCACATCCCCCCCCCTCAGTTACCCCAATAATAATAACCCAAGCCTAGCTGGCTGGCTGGCCGACCCCAACCAGCCTTGCTTGCTTGCTTTGCGTTGCGTTATTAGCGGCAGAACCCCCACCACCACCATATAGAAGACGAGAGAGAGAGAGTATCAGCTCAACTCAAGCGCAAATTTAAAAAAAAAAAAAAAAAAAAAAAATTTTTTCCAGAAGCCCCCCATTAAATTAGTAATAATGATATGTGGGAGGGACGGGCGAAAGAGCTGAAATGAGAATAAGAATGAGAATGAGAATGAGAATGGGAATGGCAATGAGGTAGTCTTGCGTTTTTGCGTTTTTTGCTTTTTTTGCGCTGGGTAAAGTTTTGGTTCAGTTTGGAGTGTTGGTTGGTCTTAAGGGGGGGGGGGGGGAATAAGTTTGTTAATTAGTTGGTTTTGGTTTGTTTTGTTTTGGGGGGGGGGAGAATACGTTATCTTGCTTGCTTGCTTGCCAAACTTGAATTTTTTTTTTATATTTTTATATTTTTATAAATAATATCTCTATCTCTATCCCCCTTATCTCCGCCCCCCTCCTCCCTATCTATATATTTATTTTTTCTATTTTTATTATTTTTTATTTTTATTTTTATTTTATTAGGAGTTAGGGAAAAGATTAACACAGCTTTTTTTTTTTTGGGGAATTTTTTTTTTGGGGGTTTTGGGGCGCTTCCGGTTATTAGAGAGAGAAACTCATCATACTCTACTCCTCCTCCTTCTCCACATCAATAGATAGGTAAAAATGTAAGTGATGCGTAATAATCGTGTATATGTGTATATATATATGATACTCCGTAGCCTCATTCCCTTCCCGCCCCGTATGCTTATCCATATGCGTGTGTATGCCTATGCTCCCCTCCCTTCCTTCATATGCTTTCTACTTTACCCCCCCCCCATGTACTACATAGACACAAAGGTTACGGGTACAGGTATTTTTTGCATACATATATAAAAATAAAAAAAATAACGTAAAAAATAAACCAAAGAAAATAAAAATAAAAATTGAAAAAAGCCCGTGCTGGTTTGTTTCTTCTTTTTTTGGTACCAACCCCGCACTGCGCCCTGAATACTTGGACCAATGTTATCGGAGTCCGTCTTCTTTTGCCTTTTCGTCTGCTAATGAAGAAGAAAAACAAGAGGAAGAAGAGGAAGAAGAGGAAGAAGAGGAAGAAGAAGAAGAAGGAGAAGAAAAGGAGATGGGCGGCGGTTTTCCATGGATATTCCGTTTCCTAGGAGGAGGCGAATATGATTTGAGACGTTTGTTCGGGTGGTGTTCCGAGAGGTTGGGTTGTGGTGGAGAGCTGGCCTCAAAAGAGTCCTCGTCTTCGTCGCTAGGTTCAACCCTCGTCGTATACTCATCTTCTTCTTGATCCTCTTCCAGCTCCCTCACCCTCCTCTTCTTCTTCTTCCCCCCCTCCTCAGTATCAGATGCACTCAATGGCCCCAGTGTCCACGCCCACTCCCTCCTCCTCCTCCTCCGTTCCCCAACAACCTCCCTGTCCTCCACTTCCCCAACAAGCAGCTCAAAATGGCTCTTCAAGTACACTTTTGTTCTAATCTCCCCTGCCAAGGGCTCTGCATACCTTACCCGCTTCACTTTTGGAAAAAGTGGGGATGATGTCGACGACGACGTTATTCGCCGGCGGTGCTGTACAGGCAGAGGGCTGTTGCGGAGGATGGAGCGGATTTGGAGGGGTTGTTGGTAGGGGAGTTTGTTGCGCGTTGAAAGAGGAGAGTGGAGGTGTGGTAGTCCTGTTGTTGTAGTATATCGTGCTGCTGGCGATAGCACTGCCGTCGCGCTCGTAGGCGTGCCGCTGATTGTATAAGCGTTTGAAAATGTATTCCTCGCCGTAGTCGGCGACGCCGTTGCGCTCGTCGGCGTTAGGCATATCCGTCCTGCGCTTGTCGCAGCACTCACAATCGAAGATGCGAATGCAAGTCCGGTAGTGGACCGGCCGCAGGCTCGAGGGGCATCCGTGGTTTTAAGAGAGAGCTTAGGCCGCCTTGCAGCGGCGGACTGTTGCGACATGATGCCGCCGGCGGTAATGCCGGTGGTAGTGGTGGTGGTGATGGTGTTGAGGGTATTGATTGTATTTCTCGGTGCCGAAGTTATCGTCGTTGGGGATGTTATTGCCTGGGTCGAGGCAGAGGTAGGGGCTGCAAGGTGGCAAGTTGATGACGAAGGCGACAAAGGCGACGAAGGCGAGGAGACATGGCCGCTATTTGCGCCGCTGTTGAAACGGAGCTGGTGGCGCGGGAGGATTGATTGTATTGCAAGCATGTTTTCTTCTTGATCTTCGCCACGACCCTCCCTCTCCCCGCTTTGCGTTGTCGTCGTCGTTAGAGAAGGGGGGAGGAGGAGGAGGAGGAGGAGTTGGAAGCTGCTGTGCGGGCGATTCCTCGCTCCCTGCGCTGGTCAACGCCGCCCGCCGGAGCCTGTGCCGTATATGTATCCTGCTGTTATAGTTTCTCAACTCGCGCGTGCTTTTTCCCCCCCCCAGCGTATCGCTCTTGTCTCGTGTTTGTTGTTGTGTCCAAAACCGCCCAGCAGAAAGAAAGCCCCCCAAAGAGAGAGAGAGAGCCGCCAAAGACCGTTGCAGCAGAAACGGGCAGCGCGGGCGGGAGGCGAGGAAGATAAAAGGCTCGGCGGGCGGCTGCTTGAAGTCCCCGCCAGGTGGGTCGTCGTATCAGGTATCCCGCCGCCCCGGCCTGAATCCTAGACCCCAAACGGCACAACGGGCCTAATAATAAAAGAGATGATTATGATGATGGATGATGATGACGGCGGTGGTGGTGATAATTATAATAACCCCAAACTCTCTTACTCCCCGGACCCAACCGGATAGTTCAGTTCAGTCAGCGCCCCAGTGTCAGTTTGGCGTCTCGGTCGCCAAAGCCAGCGTGCTCATTCACTGATTATGCGCCTGGCAAGCTTGACAGAACTGGCGCAAAACAGTTTGGAGGGAGGAGGGAGGAGGGGGGTTCGTGATGCGGGACAGATGGAATGAAAGGGGAGGGGAGGGGGAGGAGAGGAGAGGAGAGGGGGATAGGCGCTGTATATGTATATTCTGTTGCGCGTACATGTACATGTACAAGCACACACAAGCACACACTCCCTCACACAATATTCCAATACCCACTCTCCAATGCTGGGTATGTATATACTTTTCCGTACCAACCCAACAAGCGCAATAGCAATAGAAATAGTAATGATAATAATAAATAATAATAATAATAACAATAGTAAAATAACCCCAACTGGCTACGCTACTATTGCTACTACTACTACTTTAACTACTGCGACTAGTTACTACTGACTACTATACTGACTACTACTGACTACTACTACTACTACTTACTACCTACTTACTATTTGTGCCGCTCCGTGACTGCGTACGCCATACCATGCCATACCATGCCACCACACTGACATTTATCCGATGATCCCATGCGACCTCGGGATCATGCTGCTTGCTGCTTCTTCTTCTTCTTTTCTCTCGCGCGTCTTTTTTTATTCCTCTGGGGCGCTGTGCAAGCAAGCAAGCAAGCCCTGCTGCTGCTCATGCTGGCTCTTGCCGGCGACTTTTCTTGCCTGCCCTTACTCATGCGTCACCATCCATGTCTCAGGCATGAGGAAAATATAGATAGAACCGGAACAACGCGCTGGGAAACTTGCTGCTACGTTTTATTTACAATTGGGCTCTTTGCCGAGTACGTGAGTCCAGCCCAGCCCAGCCCAGCCCCAGCGCCCGGTGGCACAACAGCAGCAACAGCAGCAACAGCAGCAGCAGCAGCAGCAGCTGGGATTGTCGCGCGGCGCCGCCCGAACTGTCGGGGAACCTTTTATTTATTTATTTATTTGTATTCCCCCAATCTGGATGATGTACAAAGAATATCTCCTACTCTGTCCAAAATACAATATCCAATAATCCCAATATCCCAATATACAAATATAACCCGTTTTACAAATACAAGAACGTACTCTCTGTACACACACAAATATATATATATATATATATATACATATATACATGCACACAGAAAACGGCAAAATAAAAGAGAAAACAAAAACAAAAAAAAAAAAAAAAAAAGCCACATCTCGCCCTTCATCTCGCTCTTCATGCTCTTTGATCATCTCGCACGCACTTTTTTTCATCTTGCGTTGCCCTTGTGGCTGTATTTTGTACCGAGCATCGCCCCCCCCCCTCCGACCAAAATAGCAGCCGCGCTAAAATAAAATAACAACTAAAAAAACCCAACAATAAATAATATGCGTAGTCAGCAAGTCAGCAAAGTCAGCACTCTTTTCTTCCACACACTCGTGCGCACACACACACACACACACAAGCTCTCTCTGTCTTTTTTTCCCGCCATCTGACAGCATCCAACGCATAACCATGATGACGTCGATCGACGACGAATAAACCCTAAAAATAGAAAATGTGCAGCAGCATGTTTATGCGTATGTGCATGTGTGTATGTATGTGCGATGTGCGTGCGTAAATAAGTGTGAGTATGTGTACTACTACTATACTACTATACCACGCAACGTAGCTTGCGCGGATGTTTTTTCCCCTCGACCCTTCGGTCGGTCGCAAGTTTGCAGATAAGGTTGCCCGGTTGGTCGCCCCGTGTTGTTGTTTATGCGATGGCTAGAATTGGTGGTTTTGGTTTGACGGGGGAGCACGGGAGCACGGGAGCACGGGAACACGGGAACACAAGAAAAGCTATTTTGGGGGGGGAAGGGTTAGCTTTTGTCCCCCCTCTCCCCCTCTCCCCCTCTCCTCACTACGTACAGGATTTGTCACTTGTTTCGTTTGAATATACTCTGTAGACACAGAAGGTGCTGGCTGGCTGGCTGGCCTTGCCGAATTCTGGGAAAAAGGTGACACGTTTTAGCCTTTGAAGGGCGCTGCTGCTAGCCAAGCCGAATTGGTGGGGGCGTATACATATACACACATATATATATATATATATCTCTATACTCACACTAACTCCGCGCAAAGTGCAAGTGCAAGTGCATATATAGATAGCAGTCTTGTTAAGAGGCACTGCATTTTGGACGATTTGCATTTCGACGATACAGAACCAGCAGCTGAAATAGTAGAAACACTAGGTTTTTGCATCGTGTGAACGCTATTCCTCTCCACACAGCTAGCTACCGAATCAGCCCTCGACATAACCTCGGCACCGTGCAACCCCAAAACTAACTAGAGCAGCGCAAAACCCGTAAACAAGGGGGGGCGCAACCTCACAATCCCTTCTTAGCTCCTACGCGGCTCGTATTATGATTACTGGCCTTGAATGCCAGGGCGATCTTGTCATGCGCTTCATGGAGTACCCAAAGGGGAATGACTACCCAAAGCATGTTGAAGAAGACCAGATACACCCAGAGATACATGAAATTGGATGTGTCCAGGTTCTGCGAGCCGGACAGCCACTCGGGCGCAAATGTCATAAAGCCTGGCGAATACGGGGGGTTTAACGTTAGTGGCTCGGTATATTTTAAGCAATTGAGAAGGAGAGAGAGGGAGAGAAGGAAAAGGGAAAGAAGAGCCGTTGTCACAGCTCGGAAGGCCCCCCCCGAAAATGGGTTGGATCAGATTCAGATGAATACAGGTTGACATTACCTCCATACAACTCGGCCGTGGCCAACACTACACACAAAAACCAAACCCGCCCGGTCCTATCCCCCTTCCCAAGCAACCAGCAAATCCAAACCGCCAACGGGCCGGCCCCAAACACGGTCAGAATCTCCAAGCTAATCGTGGTCAAATCCGCAAACATCCACCTCTGATCCGCCTTGCCATACTCCTGCCACACCTTGGCCGTCGGCGACGTGCCATACGCGGCGCCATACGCGCGGTCGGGCTGATTCAGGAAATTCGTAGGATTGGGCAGGTTGTCGGCGTACGTGAAGAAGCAATTGTAGAGGTACGAGCCCTCGAAGATAAAGTGGATCAGCGCGTCAAAGAGATGCCAGACGAAGAGAATGCGCAGTTTTGAACCGGCCGTCGGCGGGAGCACGCGGAGGGATACCAAGTAGGCTGTTATGAGCGCAACTAGCGTTCCTAGGAGCGACAGGACTGTCGTTGCATCAATCACCAACGGAGTAGATTCGGCCATGGTTTGTCGTCGTTGTAGTAGTAGTAGTGGTAGATGTTGTTGTTGTTGTTGTTGTAGCTGCACCCCCCCATTGCAGAGTTTTTTTTTCTTTTTATAATTGTTGTAAGCCGTTGGTCGAGAAATTCATTTCGCCAAGTACGTACGCTACTTGTCAAGCAGTGTACTTGGGGTGTACTGTGGGGTTCATAAGTGTTAGAACACTTTCGCGAACACCAAAATCTAATACTTTGTCCACCACCCATCGGCCTCGATCACTGCATCTACCCTGCACTCCATGCTCTCAATTAATTTACAAAAAAAGTCATTTGAAATTCTCTCTCATGAATCTGGTAACACCTCTCTCAGAGCATTTTTGACCTAGTCTTTTCTTTCAACTGTATCAAGAAGTTCCTCTTGTATTTGATAAGTACCTTCTTTTAATGGAAACCAAGTTGTAAGACTGTGGCGTGGGTTTTGGGGATATATAGTAATGTGTTTGTAGAGGTAATGTAGTATTACAATGGTAAAGAAGCAATATCAATTAGCAGAAGTGCTCTCAGTATTGTAGTTTTCGAAGAAGAACTAATCACTACCTATTCTACTATGGGTAACGAACTGCTTAAATACATGGTTTCGCTAGCTCTATACCGGTTACCTTGCCTTATAGCTATATATCTATTGTCCTAACTTCTGCTAGTAATAGCGATGTTGTCAATAGGGTATCTCTGCTATTTCTATAGTATCATCCTTGTGGCATGCTGCTTTCATAGTGACGTCTTTGTCTGATAGTATAAGGCGCTAACAATGAGGCTCTCAAAAGGAGGCTCTCAGCCACGTTAGACTACCCAAACTGATTACGGCTTCCAGAAGACTCAACGACGTCAGTCCTCCATGTCAACAATGAGACTGCAAGCAAGTAGCCACAAGCATCCCCTGCAAGCATATAACGTCAAGCACATCCAGATGCATGACGAAAACAGTTTCTATCAGATAAAGACATCGCTACGAAAGTAGCACACCATAGAGACGATGCTACGAAAATAGCAGGAATACCCCATTGACGACATCACTATTACCAGTAGAAGTCAGGACAATGGGTGTATAGCTATGAGGCAAGGTAGCCGGCGTAGAGCCGGCGAAACCATGTATTTAAGCAACCCGCTACCTATAGTAGAATGAGTAGCAATTAATTCTTCTTCTAAGTCACAATACTGAGAACACTTCTGCTAATTACTTCTTTACCATCGTGATAAATACATTATTTCTACAAACACATTACGATTATGCTATGCCAGAGCTATTCCATCATTACTATAAGTCGTCACACTACTATATATCCCCAAGACCTGTGCTACGGTTCTTACAGATAGGGACTGTTTCCATCATTTATCTGAATAAGCTGTGTCACAAACATAGGATCTAGGTGCTTGGAAAGTGCGGTCAGACTACTTCTATTCAACGATTCAAAGCTAAAAAGAAGAGGAGGTGTAGGAGGAGACTTCGCATTTATATATATAGGAAGAGAAAACTCTCAAACCCGCCACGAACTGTCATAAGCCATGCTAGCCTCGGTAGGTATGCTGGCTATTCTACGAACAGTAGTAGTTTGCAATGTAGTCCGTTCGTAGGTTTGTTAGGCAGTAGGCCCAGTTAAGGTCCACGTAGAGTCTTGCATCATTGTTGATGCCCATGTGGAGGTTCGTGGGTCTGGCGATGAGCTCATGCGGCTTGATGCAGCTTGGTGAGGCTCAGATTGGAGGTTTGTAATATTCGTAATAGCTTTCTTACTTTGTAGGTCTTTTTGGACTTGATTCGTCGTCTTGCTTGCTTTGTAAGAATTGGTTGGCTTGAGGGCTGCTATATCGAGTTAGGACTGCACTCATCAAGGCCGATCAAGGGTGTGATATATTTGAAATCTGTCCACTGGATTACTAGAAGATTGGGTGAGCTTTGAATTATGTCACGAGGTACTTGAAAAGCGCAGTTAGACTACTTCTATTCAACGATTCAAAGCTAAAGAAAAGAGGAGATATAAGAGGAGACTTTGCATTTATATATATAGGAAAAGAAAACTCTCGAACCCGCTATGAACTGTCATGAACTATGATAGCCACAGTAGGTTTGCTGGCTATTCTATGAACAGTAGTGTTACAGCTGTACATAGAAACCCGTAGAACCCGTAGGTGAGGCAGGACCAACCGGGGATGCCGGAACTGTCGCGAGCCGGAGTCCGCTTGGAGGCTCTCGTAGGACGGACTCACCGTCATGTGGCTGAGTCCACGAGTAGAGTCTGCTTGAAGGGACTCACGAAACGGACTCATGAGTCCGCCCCCAGAGTCCGCCTTGGAGGACTCAGGAAACGGACTCATAGGATATGGGCATGGCACCAATATATAAACCCACAAGCATGTAGCTAGAAAAACCTCAGTGATAGCGCCCTAGTTCCAATATAAGTTATTCGAGTTAAATCAACTGCACACATCTTATCTTATCAAGTCCCCGACGGCCTTTTGTTGCAAGTGCTAGACCACACCCTTAGGATCCGTAATAAGTAGTAGTTCGCGATGTAGCCCATTCGTAGATTCGTTGGGCAGTAGGCCCATTTGAGGTCTACGTAGAGTCTTGCATCATTGTTGAGGCCCGTATGGAGGTTCAAAGGCTTTGCACGAGGTTCGTGGGTCTAGCGATAAGCTCATGCGGCTCGATGCAGCTTGGTGAGGCTCAGATCAGAGGTTCGTAATATTCATTACTGTTACGAACCTCCGATCGCCTCCACAAGCCGCATCGAGCCGCGCCGCATGAGATCATCGCCGGACCTACGAACCTCACGCAAAGCCCTCGAACCTATACACGGACCTCAACTGCGCCGCCCAACGAACCTATGGACCCAACGAACCTACGGACAGACCAACCGCAAACTACCACCGCTCGTAGTATAGCCAGCAGGCCCAACCATGGCTGGCATGGCTCGTGACAATTCGTAGCGGGTTCGGGAGCTTCCTCTTCTTATGTATATAAACGCGAGCCCTCCTTCTATACCTCTTCTCTTCTTTAGCTTTGAATCGTCGAATAGAAGTAGTCCTACCTTGCTTTCCAAGTGCCCGGAATCTACGTTCGTAACAATTACAAGCTGGATGTCATATGCCTATGGGGAATGCTTGTGATTGCTTGCTTGTAGTCTTGTTGTCATTGCAGAGAACTGATGTCATGGAGTCTTCTAACAGCCGAAAGCGGTTTGGGCAGTCCGATGCAGCTGAGAGCCTTTTTTTGAGAGCCTTATTATCAGCACCTTACAATTGAGCTTATGATATCCATAATAAGGTTTGTAATAAATTTATAGAGTTTATGAGAAGACTCATAAGCTACATTAGACTATATTTATAATAATAAGAACTTAATTTAATTT
>JAJDFF020000617.1:0-12153 GCA_021527025.2 Geoglossum cookeanum | reverse complement strand
CGAAACCGAAAACGAGCGTGGCATGGAAATCCTTCAGTCCGAAAACCCAGCCGGCAGCCAAGGCGGCCATCACTACGATCTGGGCGATGATGCCGGTGGTCTTGGCACCGATGCGGTCGGAAAGCACGCCCAGCACCAGGCGCAGGATGGCCCCGCCGAGGATCGGCACGGCAACCATCATGCCCTTCTGGCCGGCGTCGAGGTGCAGGGATTCGGCGATCTGGGGTCCGAGCGCGCCGAGCAGCGTCCAGACCATGAACGAGAAGTCGAAGTAGAGGAAGGCGGTGAGAAGAGTGGGCCAATGGCCGGAGGATTTCAGGTCGCTCAATTTCATCTTTGGGGCGTGGGAGGTTTGAGCGATCGGAGCATGGCACACGCCACGGGCCTTTTTCCGGCGACGGAAGTTCGTGAAATGCTTCATGATCATGATGATGTCGCTTCATGATTCCGGCGGGCTGGCTTTTGCGCGTGGTATGGGCTTTGCTCTGGGTCAACGATGACGAAGGCGACTTTCAAATGGCTGGCCGCGGCAGTGGTGGCGGCGGCGCTCCTGGTCTACGGCCTGCTGCGTACCTGGGGGCCGGGGACCACGGCGCCGGGCCCTTCGGCCGGAGCGGGGAAGGAACTGCAGGTGTTCTGCGCGGTGTCGTTGCGCAGCCCGATGGAGGAACTGGCGCGTGAATACGAGCGGCAGTATGGGACGAAGATCAATCTCCAGTTCGGCGGCAGCGGCACCCTGCTGACGACGGTGGCGACCACTGGAACCGGCGATCTTTATCTGCCTGCCGATGGTGGCTATGTCGCGAAGGCGAAGGAAAAGAACCTGGCCGGCGAGGTGCTGGACCTGGCGATCATGAAACCGGTGCTGGCGGTGGCGAAGGGCAATCCGAAGGGTGTGAAAGGGTGGGCGGACGTCCTGCACCGGCCGGAACTGAAGATCGGTCTCTGCAATCCCGAGTTGACGGCGATCGGCACGGTGGTGCAGTCGGTGGCGAAGGAGCGCGGCGAGTGGCAGGCTCTGGAAGCCGCCAGCGATGTGACCAAGACCACGGTGGCGGAACTGGCCGTGGATCTGAAAGCCGGTGCACTGGATGCGACCTTTCTCTGGGATCAGATGGTCGCGGAGGCGGGGGATCTGGAAACGCTGCCATGCCCGGAGCTGGACGGCCATGAGGCGACGGTGCCGGTGGTGGTGCTGAAATGCTCGACCGTGGCGGACGATTCACTGCGTTTTGCGAAATGGATCGCCTCCCCCGAGCATGGTGCACCGGTGTTCCTGAGGCATCATTTCACCCCGGCTACGGGGAGTGGCGTACCCTCCGGGCAGAGCGGACCTGCCAAATGATGATGGCGGACTCTGGTGGTAATTCCCGGAGTGTGGCCGGGGAATCGCGCGCCTTCTGGTCGGCGTCCGCCGGGCTGTTGCTGCTGTATGCGGCGCTGCTGGCGGGGATTCTTTTCGCCACGGGTGCCTGGACCTCGCCGGGGGTCTTTTCGCGGGCGCTGGCTTCGCGGGAAATCCGCCACGCGGTGTGGATGAGCGTGGTGAGCTGCGGGCTTTCCACGCTGCTGTCGCTGGTGGTGGCGACGCCCGCGGCCTATGTGCTGTCGCGCAGCCGTTTCCGCGGCAAGGCGCTGCTGGAGATCCTGCTGGATATGCCGATCGTGATGCCGCCGCTGGTGGTCGGGCTGGGCCTGCTGTTGATGTTCCAGACTCTCCCGGGGCGGTGGATGGAGGGCACGCTGGGCTGGCGTTTCACCTACACCATCGCCGGGGTGGTGCTGGCGCAGTTCACGGTGGCCTGCGCGTTTGCGCTGCGCTCGCTGCGGGCGACCTTCGATGAAATGCCGGTGCGCCAGGAGCAGGTCGCGCGGACCCTGGGGGCCTCGGATTCTCAAGTGTTCTTCCGCGTGGTGATGCCGGCGGCGCGGCGCGGTATGCTGCACGCTGCAGCGGTGGCGTGGGCACGCGGGCTGGGAGAGTTCGGCCCGATCCTGGTCTTCGCCGGAGTGACGCGGATGAAGACCGAGGTACTGCCGACCACCGTGTTTCTCGAACTCAGCACCGGGAATCTGGCAACGGCAGCGGCGGTCTCCATGCTGCTGCTGGCCGCTGCGGCGACCGTGCTGGTGTTGCTGCGCTGGATGAACGCGCGGGTGGAATCCGGTCCCACTTCCCTGCGATGATTTCCGTCAATCAACTGGTGCTCGATCGCGGCGGATTTCACCTGGAGTGCGCAGGCTTTGAAGTTCCTGCCGGGGCCTATGCGGTGCTGATGGGGCCGGCGGGCTGTGGCAAGACCTCCGTGCTGGAGTGCCTGGCCGGGCTGGTGAAGCAGCGTTCGGGCGAAATCCGGATTGCGGATCGCGAGGTCGGCAAGCTGGCTGCCGCGGAGCGCCAAATCGGCTATGTGCCGCAGGATGGCGCGCTTTTCAGCGGGCTCGGCGTGCGGGCGAATCTGGAGTTTTCCCTGCGGGTACGGCGCACGCCGGAGACGGAGGTGAAAGCGCGGATCGAGGAGCTGGCGGATCTGCTGAATGTTCGCCACCTGTTGGATCGGGGGATCGTCGGTCTCAGCGGCGGCGAGCGTCAGCGGGTTGCGCTGGGGCGGTCGCTGGCTTTCCGGCCCGCGGTCATGCTGCTGGATGAACCCCTCTCCGCACTGGACGAGGCGTCCCGAGCAGCGATGTGTTCGCTGCTGGAGGAGATCCAGCGGGAGACCGGCACGACCTTTTTGCACATCACGCATTCGGTCGCCGAAGCTGCCCGCCTGGCGACGGTGAGGCTGGATGCGCTGGAGTTGTTTCGCACCCGCCGGAGCGGTCCGTGAGGTTAGCGGGCGGAGCTCGTTTCCTGCCATATCGATCTCAGGTGACAAGCATTCGGGTGCTCGCCCGTAGTCCGGTGTAGCGATGCGATTTTTATATTGGCCGGGCAGCTATCGATTTCCGCGGATTCCAGGCCGCTTGCCTTTTCTGGCAATCCTACCCTTTCTTGTTCCGGCAGCCTTCGCTGCACCGGTCACGCTGACCCTGAGCACGGAGGATCGGCAGCCAATTCACGGATGGGGCCTTTTTCCTTATTATGCCCATAGTAACTGGGGAGATGCTTTTCGCAGTGTGGCAAACCGTCCGCTGGTGCGGGACCGGATCTTTGAGTTGGGCGTGAATTTCATCCGAGTTGAGATCTGCTCGAATAGCTACGACCCCGCAGGGCCGGAAAAGCTGAACGCCGCCGCCCTGGACGAGGTGAAAAGCCAGATCCTGATGGCGAGGGGCAAGGGTGTGACGCAATGGATCGCGTCGGTGTGGTCTCCGCCCGCGCCCTTCAAGTCTCCGGTACAGGATACGAAGGGGGACGTGAACGGAGTTCACACCTTCCTGAACATGGAGTGCCGCGAGGCCTTCTGCGAATACTACGCCAGTGCATTGTCTTATCTCCGGGATCATGGCTGTGGTCTGCCGGTGATGATCAGCCTTCAAAATGAGCCGAACTACCCGGTGCCTTACGACGGCTCGGGATTCGCCAGCAAGGCTGACTATTTCGAGACCCTGAAGTCGATGCGGCGCTGTCTGGATGCGAAGGATCTGAAGGTGGTGAAGCTTGGCGGAGTGGAGGCGGCCCAACCGGGCGATCCGTGTTTCTTCGGCGATGGCTCCGACCACTGGAAGGACGTCAAGGCGGCGCCGGTGGATTTCGCCATCGCGCATACCTACGGCGGAGCGGGCTGGGACCACTATCAATTCTCCAGGGCACCACTGACGCGCTGGATGACGGAGTGGTGCGACATTTCCGGTCACGATGAAATTACGGCAGCGGTGGACAGCGCCTCCCATATCGCGCGCGATCTTCTCAATGACGGGGTCGAATACTGGTTCTGGTGGAACGCCTATTCGCCAAAGGTCGAAGCGGGTAGTGCCGATCTGGTTTATGGCGAGGCGGGCAGCCCGAAGACGACCAAGACCTACCGGATGATCAAAAAGCTTTTCGCAGAGGTAACGCCGGACGGCAGCTTCAGAGTCCGCGGCTTCACCGCGAGCGACACCTCAGTGGAGGTGGGACTCGGCGCGGACTACTCGAAACCTGTCAATGCAATCGCCTTCAGAAGCGCGAAAAAGACCGTGATTCTGCTGAGCAACGATCAGACGGGGCCGCGGGAGATCGTTCTCGCGGGGATCGGGCAGGGGACGGTGACGCGGGTCGAATTGAACGCCGATTCGAGTTCTGAGAGAGATCTGCCGGAGCTGCCTTCATTCGCCTTGAAGGATGGGACAGGCGGGCCTTTCGTGATGGCTCCGAAGAGTGTGCAGGTGCTGGTGATCCAGCCATAGACGGTAGAAAGCGGTCTGAAAATCATCTCCCTTTCTAACGGAGCAAAGTGGGCTACTGTGTCTGGTTGAACCCGCTCACCACCATGTCCACAGAACAACTCAAGGCCCCGGCCCGACGAGGAAGAAAGCTGAAGGGCGGAGAGCGGCGGAGGAAATACAACATTAGTCTTCACCCCGCGATCGTCGAGGCGGCCAAGAGGATCGCCGAATCGACGGGTGAATCGTTTTCAGGGATTATCGAGAGGTCGTTGCAGAAGACCATCAAATCGTCCTGAAGAAGGTCCTCCCTCAACGGTCATCCGGGTCCGGGAGAAACTCGACATACATCTGGTTCTGGAGGAGCCCTCCCTTTGAAACGAAGAGTCCAAGGCGGCAGGCATCCGGTTGCCAGACGAAGCCGTGGCGACGGAAACCGTGGCGTCCGTCGGCGGAGACCTTGAAGGTGTCACCGCAAAGAGGATTCCGGAAATACCGCCAGTTGCTGAGGTCGTCGCGAAGCGGACGGGTCCCGGTCCCGGAGCGTGCTACCAGTTCGCCCCACTCATCCTGGGACGGCTCTGACGGGAATGAGATGTCGCGGGTTGTCCTGGGTTCGGTGAGGAGAAGCATGGTCCGGGGGGGCGCTGATGTTGGGTGCGGCTCGATACCGCATCCGGGGCAGCTCCACCGGCCTAGCTCGGAATGTGCCTGGGCACTCGGGAACTCCGGCGCCCGGCCGAAATCCCGGTGGCTGTAGGCCTTGATGGCGCATCAGGCTTTCCGGATCACACGGCCGGATATGATGCCCTGTTGCAGGATCGCTGTGGGATCGTGCAATCCTCACCTTTCGGCGGAAATTCAGCCGCTCCTCAATTGGAACTCGGGTAGAGCAGGATCTGTTGCAGACGGGGATGAGCTCCGATTTCGGCTTCAATCCGCAGATCGATCGCCAGTGCCAGCCGGGCGGCGGCTCTGGCGGCGGTAGCCGCTCCGCACTGGTCCTGGAAGCAGGCCATTTCCCAGTAAAACCGGGAAATCGGGTGGCGGAACTCCTGGCCGGCGGGGAAAAGGAGGCGTGCGATCCGGTGTCCCTTGTCCCAGAGCCGGGATTCGACGCAGTGGGCCAGGGCTGTCGCCAGCTCGCGGCACTCCTCCAAGCTGAGTGTGCCCGCGCCCGCCTCGTTCGCGGCCGCAGGGGAGGACGGTTGGCGAGCGGTTCGTAGGGTAGGGGGAAGGGCCATCATCCACCATGGATACCATTTCAGTGGCGGCTGCCTACTACGCGAACATGTGACCGGGCGGGCGTGATTTATCTCAGTCCGGCTCCCTCTTCCTGCATCAGCTTCACGAAGGCCTGGGCCTGGGTGCCGGGCCGGGCGGCCGGAATGCCCGCAAAAATCGAGGGACCGATGATGGGAGGATCGAAGCCCCGTGCAACCAGGCCCGGTGGCAACAGACCGCGGATCCCCGCGCTCAGGACGGCGAGTCCATCCACCGCCACAAGGTCTGCGAACAAGGTGGGAATGCCATCGGCCGTCTGAGAGACCAGCTTTGGCCGGATATTGAAGGGCTTCAGGATGGCCCGCAGTCGCGGCGCATATTCCGGATAGGCAGCCCGGCCCAGACCCAGCAGACCCTCGCCATCCAGCAGGCCCGGGTCGATGCGCCGCCGCTTTGCCAGCGCGTGCCCGCGGCGCATCACCAGCACTGCCTCCTGCCTCCAGATCTCGATGAGATCCCAGCCCTTCAAGCGATCTTCCAGCCCGCCCGGCACGATGACGACTTCGACTTCCCGCCGCAGCGCGGCTTCGCAGGCTTCTGCCGGGGTGCAATCCAGCAGTTCCACCCGCATCCCCTTCGACTGGGTGCGAAAGCGGGCGAGAGCCCGTGGCATGAGCGCGGCGACCAGCGAGGAGACGTAGCCGATCCGCAACGTTTCGCCCCGCAGGGTGCGCACCCGCCGCACCACCCGCTCGAAGTGGTCCAGCAGGTCCTTCGCCTCATCGTAGAAGATTTCGCCTTCCGGTGTCAGCGTGACCGCATTGCCCTCGCGGCGCAGCAGCCGTGTGCCCAGCTCGTCTTCCAGCAGCTTCACCTGGCGGCTGATTGCCGGCTGGGTGATGAAGAGCCGGCGTGCCGCTTCACTGAAGCTTCCTGTCGCCGCGAACTCCACGAAATAGCGTACCTGCCGGATTTCCATGATTCGATGGATAGCCTCGTCTCATACCAAAAGTATGAGCAAGGCTAAATAAACGGCATTATGCAGAGTGGCTGCACGGGTCTAATGAATGACCGGCAGGAGCGCCCGCCACAAGGCGGCCCCGGCCCGCAACTCAATCGATCCACGTTTATGAATGCCCCATCCGTTTCTTCGTCCACCCGCTCGCTTTCGGGAAAAGTCGCTCTGGTCACCGGTGGGACCAGCGGCATCGGTCTGGCGACCGCCGCCCGTCTCGCCGCCGACGGCGCGCATGTTTACATCACCGGCCGCCGTCAGGAAAAAGTCGATGAGGCCGTGGCGGCGCTGAGTGCCCATGGCTCCGTCACCGGCGTGCGGGGGGATGTCTCCCGGCCCGCCGAGCTGGATGCCGTCTTTTCCGCCATCGCCGCCGACCATGGACAGCTCGACATCGTCTTTGCCAATGCCGGAGGCGGTAGTCTCCTGCCCCTGGGCTCCATTACCGAAGAGCATATCGATTCCATCTTCAACTCGAACGTCAAGGGAGTCATTTTCACGGTCCAGCAGGCGCTGCCACTGATGAAGGAGGGCGGCTCGATCATCCTCAATGCCTCCACGACCTCGGTGAAAGGTACCCCGGCTTTCAGCGTCTACAGCGCCAGCAAGGCGGCCGTGCGCAACCTGGCCCGGAGCTGGATCCTGGAGCTGAAGGAGCGGCGTATCCGAGTCAACGTGGTCAGCCCCGGCGTCGTGCCGACTGCCGGTTACGATGGCCTCGGCCTGACGCCTGATCAGCTTCAGGGATTCATCGACTCCCAGGCTGCAGTGATTCCTGCCGGGCGGGTCGGCACGCCCGAGGAAATCGCTGCGGTGGTTTCTTTCCTGGGGTCTTCCGACAGCAGCTTCATCAACGGGGTCGAGCTCTTCGTCGATGGTGGCATGACCCAGGTGTGATGAGGCGACAGGACCATCAGGGCATTTGAGGTCCTGCCGCAGACACTACCTGCGCTCGGTCAGTTGGCGGCTTTCTTGGTGATGTCCTTCAGAAAGGCGTCGACTGCCGAGTCCGAGGCGGTGTCAAAATCACCGCGGATAAGGGCAGGGTGGGCCGCGTAGTCGGCGATGGTGCGATTCACCGCGCTCGCACCGAGATACTGGCGGCCGGCGAGTTTTTTGCCGGAGCCATTGATGAGTTCGATCTTGGCCACGACATTCATCCGGAAGCCCATTTCGCCATTGGCCTCGCCTGTCCGCATGATTCCGTAGCGAAGGACCGTGGAGCTGATTCGGCTTGGAGAATCCGGCTTGAGCCGGTTGCTGAAGAACGCGTCTTTTTTCAGGTCTCTGCCTAGAGCGTCAAAGAGGTACTTGTCCGCTTCGCGGGGAGTGTTTCGTTCGATGGTGGAGACATGTGCGGTATTTTTGCTCTGGAACATGCTGTTCTGGGTGGCGGCGATGCTTTCGCCGATGAGCAAGCCGGCCATGGCACCGATGGCTCCGCCACCGGTCCCCGCTGCCACGCCAGCTTCGCGCGCCGCTTGAGATCCTCCATAGGGGCGTTGGTAGGCATCCTTGCCCAGGGTGGTGCGGGCGATCGATACCGTGGAGACGGATTCACGCTCGGCGGTGGTGAACTTGGAGGCGCAGGAGGCGAAAAGAACGGTGCAAGCCAGGAGGGGGATGAACTTCATTGAGATATGCTTGGTGACGAGTGCTGTTAGGTGATGTAGGTCGGGCTGGGAATTTATTTTGCAGGGAATTTCTATCTGGTCCCTTCGATCGGAGAAGAGATGGATTTCACGACGCTATTGCTCCAGGGCGTCATCGGGCAGTGGTGGGGCTTGGGCCGTGCGACTCCGCTGCTGGTGGAACTCCCAGCGGAGGCCGAGTGAAAAGGCGGCCGTAAACATGAGGGCGAATAAGCCGAGGCCGGAGTGGCGGAGGTGCAGGAAATCGCGAATGAATCTGTCGCTGGAAGTCCAGTGGCCGTAGAGCAGCGTGCTGAAGGAAATCCCGTAGTCCCAGGGTCCGCAAACTGCAGCCAGCCGCAGGGTGGGGCGGCGGAGCGGCAAAGGATGGGGGCCGGATTCCAAGGCAGGCTTGTGCATAAGAGCGCCTGGAGGGTGGGGGAAATTGGGGGATTGAGGTAATCGAAACGAAGCGGTCTATCATCGAGTGGTTCGATGATGGGGTGTGAGGGCTATCCGGAAAATAGCTGAAAAATTTCATCCTGCTTCTTTTCGGGGAGAGCGGGTAATTTTGCACTGCCACCGTGCAATGTCGGACGGAAGGCGGCGGCGGAGAGAGGCCCTCCGGACCTTCAATCCGGCTCTGTAGGCAGATCTGAATCCCTGGCACGCCATGGGCAATAGGGATCCATCATGAACCATCCAGACCTTTCCGATAGTCCCGACCAGAACCTGAATCCCGACCCCATCTCCGGAGCTCCCGGTTCACATCCCATCGGGACGGGTATCGGTGCCGTGGGTGGTGCGGCTACGGGAGCTGCCGTAGGCGCAGTAGGGGGACCGGTGGGATTCGCTGTCGGCGGGGTGATCGGCGCGATCGTGGGAGGCTTTGCCGGGAAAGGAGTGGCGGAGGAATTTGATCCGACGGCTGAAGAGGCCTACTGGAGGGAGAATTTCCACAAAGAGCCCTATTATGCCGACGACAAGGATTTTGCGGACTACGGTCCCGCGTATCAGATGACCCTTGAGCGCTACTCGGCGGAGTCGCGGTTCGAGGATCACGAGCCATCGATGGCGGAGCGATGGAACACGGTAAAGGGAGGCTCCCGGTTGAGTTGGGAAGAAGCTCGTGCGGCGGCCAAAGCGGGCTGGGACCGTTTGCATCATCACCGCACTCCGGCGGAGCAGGTGCGGGAGGCGTGATGTTCGCAGGCGCGTCCGTGTCCCGAGCGACGGACCATCCTGTGTTGCTCAGGGCTGTCTCAGGCGGTAGTAGCCGGATTTCAGCATGCTGCCCGCGGAGATCGTGGAGGTGATGCGGGAGCCCGTTCCGGTGATCGCGGTCGGGTTGGTCCAGTCCTTCAGATTGGTGCTGCCTTCCAGGATGATCGGGGAGCCTGCGGCCAGGCCATCGATCTGTAGAACCAGGCCGCCGCCGCTGGCGGCGCGGGCGATCTGCAGTTTCGGCAGCGTGGCCGGGGTGACTGTCAGGCTTCCCGGTGCCCAGGAGGGGAAGGCTGCCGGAGCTGCGAGGATGCGATGAGGGCTGGTGCCGTCGGCGTTGACCACGTGGATCTCCGACTGCTGGACCACGCCGGTCTGGGAATTCCAGCCGCTGAGGTAAGCCTGCGGGGCGAGGTCGAAGGCGAGCTGGGTGCCGTCGGGTGACCAGCTGACCTTGGTGATCCATTTTCCCTCCGTGATCTGTAGTACTTCACGGTCGCCGGTGCCATCGTAGTTGATGATGTGGATGGTGCAGATGGACGGGAGAGGGGCGATGCCGGCGCCATCGAAAAACGAGTCCTGGCGCAGGAGATGCCGCACGAAGGCGACGCGCGTGCCGTCCGGGGAGATGGCGGGAGCGTAGTCGTGGGGGGTGAAGGCGGTGGCGCGGAAGGGATTGAAGCTCGCATTGATCTGCGCCACGGGCGACGTGAGCTTGCGGATGAAGGGGTCCGTCCCGCCCGCGAAGGAGCGGAAGACCACCAGGATGGTGCCCTCCGTACTGGTGCGACCGCTGTTGCCGGTTGCAGCGATGTCGGCGGAAATGGTGGCCACCACTTCATTGCGGGAGGGGTGCCAGTCCATGCCATCGCCGCCCTGGTTGAGGCCGTCCCGTGCGATGCCCAGATAGAGGTAGGCACCGGTCGGCAGGCCGGTGGCCACGCTGTTCACGTCCAGGACCGGATAGCGTCCGCTGGCAGCGACCAGGTCATTCGGAGTGCCGCTGGGAAAGGGTATGGACTTCGAGACTTCGCCCTCGCGGCGCAGATTGATGAAGGAGACCTGGGAGCCGTCGGGTGAGAAGGCCTTGTGCCACGGATAGGCGATGCGGTAAAGGCCGTTGCCGCTGGTGAGCTGGCCCAGCTCCACATTGACCGAGGCGTTGTTCTGGATGACGACGTCTTCGAAGTTGGTGATCTTGGCCATGCCGCCGTTGGTCAGGTCGATGGCGAAGATGTTATTGCTCATCTTGAAGGGCCGCCCTGGATCGGGAGAAGTCACCAGCAGGCGGCGGCCATCCCGGGAGGGCGTGGGATACGCCGCGGAAGGCAGGGCCAGGTTCATGACCTGGGCGCCGGAGCCATCGCCATTCGCCCGGACCAGCGTGGCCGGCGAGTTGAGTGAAGGGATGGTATTGAAGTAGATGATGCCCTGTCCCCATGCGCACAGGGGAGCGACGGACAGCAGAAAACCGAGCAGGGGGGAAAGGGCACGGCCGGCCCGGAAATGACAGGGAGATGTCATAACAACAGGGTGGGGATCCTCCGCAGGGCTGTCAACCAGCCGGGATCGGGCAGCGAAGAGCCTTTGTATCAACCGGCGGGAAGGAAGATTCCCGGGGAAATCCAGATTCTAAGAAATCCAAAGGTTTTGGCGGGATTCTTCGATCGACCGGAGAGCTCGCCCGGAGATGAAGGCCGGAAGGCTCTGCCGTCGATCCCGCCAGTAGGATAGTCAGCGATCAGCCATTCACGATCTCTCCGCCGTTCGGGTGCATCACCTGACCGGTCATGTAGCTCGCGGCATCGCTGGCCAGGAAGACAAAACATTCGGCGACTTCCCACGGCTCGCCCGCACGGCCGAGCGCAACATCGGTGCCGAAAGTTTCCACCTTGTACGCCGGGAAGGTGGCGGGGATCAGCGGCGTCCAGATGGGCCCAGGAGCCACGGCATTCACGCGGATCTTTTCTTTCGCCAATTGTCCGGCCAGGGAGCGAGTGAAGGAAACGATCGCTCCCTTGGTTGCAGAGTAGTCGAGCAGCTCCGGACTGCCCCGGTAGGCGGTTACCGATGTGGTATTGACGATGGACGGAGAGCCGGATTTTTTCAGATGCGGCAAAGCGGTGGCTGTCATGAAAAACATCGAGAAGATGTTGGTCCGGAAAGTCTTTTCCAATTGCTCCTCGGTAATGTTCTCAATGGTCTTTTGGGGGAATTGCTGGGCCGCGTTATTCACGAGAATATCCAGCCCGCCAAATTCACTGGTCACTTGTTGAACCGCGCGTTCGCATTCGGCTTTTACCGAGATGTCGGCGGCAATGATCAGGCAACGCCGGCCATGGCTTTCCACCAGTTCCTTGGTCTTGGCCGCGTCATCATCTTCATCCAGATAGATGATCGCTACGTCAGCCCCTTCCCGGGCAAAGGCAATGCTGGTCGCCCGTCCGATGCCTGAATCTCCGCCGCTGATCAGAGCCACGCGTTCCTGCAGGCGTCCGCTGCCCTGAAGCGCTGGATTCTCGAACTGCGGGGCCGGTGTCATGAGATCTTCATGTCCGGGCTGCGTAGCTTGAGTCTGAGCGGGACGGGCAGCTTTTTTGGCAGCGGTCTTTTTGGATTGGTTGGGCATACGGGTTTCTCAGCGGATGTTGTGCCTTGGTAGAATCCGATGAAAAACTATCATCTCACGAAAGCATCCGATACCTGGCAACTCAAGGCTGAAGGCGCACAAACGGCCTCCAAAACCTTTCC
>JAJDFF020000616.1:0-12193 GCA_021527025.2 Geoglossum cookeanum | reverse complement strand
GGCGATCGATTTCTTTCCGACCGGAGTGTCGTGCGGCGGTGTCATTGCACTGACGCGTCCCGGTATGGGCGATGAGGTTCGGGTCAACTGGCTGGCCGGAGGAATCGGTATTGTTGTGCAAATGTCAAGTTCCAAAATCCCGGATTACGATAAACTTCCAATTGAATACCAATTAGCATACACCACAGGTTACTTAGTGATCTTAGATCGGACAGATCCAGATTATTCGAAACTCGAGAAACTTTGGGTCAGTAATGATTACGTGCACAAGAAAAGTCCAAACAACGGCACCAAAGAGTATTTTATTCCAAATGCATTTTATAAGACCCCTACCGAAACTGATGCGTTTTTAGATGGAAAAGCTGGAGATGAAATGATAGATTACTTTGACGGATGGGACCGCTTAGAAAAGGAAAATGATACTTTAATAAGCTACAATAATTTCATGTTGGCTAATGTAAAAGACACGCTTAATATCCTAAACAGGACTGATGCCGCAACAGATTCACTAGAAATACAGCAGAAACTTTTAACAACGGAAATCACAAGCATCGAAAATGATGTAGCGATATATAAAGCAAATTTAGAATCTCCTCAATATATAACTGCCTTCAAGTCAGGAACAAAATTTAATCCTATTAGACTAGGGAGATTACTCAAACGGCCATACGATAAAAAGAAGGATTTTATGATCCCTGTATTATCAGACAATTTTGTTTCTATAGCCGGAAAATCTTATGATAGTGATCAAATTTCAAATAAATTACTACATAAAGATTTGGTCGCCGCACTAGATGCTCTCGTTGCAAACGAGCAGCAAGGACTAAAGGATATTGGACTATGGCCTTTTAAGCTTGCCAGTGCAGCTAGAACCCCCCTTCAGCAAGTATCAGTTAAAGCTGACAACCCAGTCGCGGTTGGTATGTTTTCCTCTGGTCATGTCTTTGGGAGCGCAGGAGATATAAGTTTAGCTGGCAGCACATACGATAATGATGAGAATCGTGCTGACCTCAAGGCACTGCTTGGAAAACATGGTATATCTCTTCCAGATGGACTAAGTACCATAGATCCCAATCACTTTTTCCTAACCAAATTCTTGAATGATAAAACATTTAGCAATAGTCTCAAGCTAGACATGCTGGATAAATATTATCAGGTTATGACTCAAGAGCGAGAAATACAAATTGCCAAACAGGAAAAACTTAAGGAAGAAAACAAGGCGACCTCAAAAGCGATAAAGGCCTTGAATGAGCAATTGAAGCTAGCACAACAGAGACAAGATGAAGTTAAAAAAGAAATTGAAAAACTAGCCCTAAAAAAGTTGAATGCCCAGAAAGATCTCAATAGAATAAAAGATGCCATTGCAGCAAAGCAGGAATTAGCCCGCCGCAAAAATAGATCAAGTATGGATAGAGATGATAGAGAGAGATCGTGGGGTGGTTCTGGAAGTGGTGGTTATTGGGGGAGAGGTGATTATTCAGAATCCCATGTTAACGATGGTAATAGGGACTGTTCTGGAGATGTGAGGCAGGGTCGAGATGGTGCAATTGAGGGAAGAAGTGTTGAATGTCACGGTTCTGATGGAGAAAAAGGAATGAGACTAGATAAATAATCATTATGAAAAAATTAATACTAATATTTATCGCTATTTCAATCAGTTTGTCATTACAAGCACAGTTAATTCAAGTGCCTATAGGTGGAGTAACAGCCTATGCTGGCAAAGAGACTACTTTAAAAGATAATAATTGGTTGATATGCGATGGCAGATCTTTAGCAGTAAAACAATATGTTGAGCTTTTTAAAGTTATAGGCTGGACCTATGGATTAGGAGCTGACTCCATAGGCCGCACAACGTTTTCAATTCCAAACTACCAGGGAGAATTTTTGAGGGGAGTCAGCGGAAATTCGGGAAATGATCCAGATATGGCGTTACGCGTACACCATAAAGGAGGGTATTTAGTTGGAGACGAAGTCGGCTCACGCCAAAAAGATGCTCTTCAATCCCATAAACATGATGATACTGGTCACACTCATGAAACGACAGCCACTAAAGCTGCTGGCGAAGTTGAGTCAGATAATTCTGATGAAAGAGCCGCACCTCCAAATAGTCCGCGTGGTGAGGTTCTGACTGGTAAAGCAAACCTTACGGAACCGACTGATGCGGGAACCGGAGCTGGGACCCCGAGGTTGAGCAAGGAAACACGCCCAAAAAATGTTTGAGTATTTTGGATCATTAGAGTTAGATAGTATTCCCTTTGAGCTAATATCTCGGTTCAGCTTTTCAAAACGCTTGGAACATCTAGATTTTTCCAAATAAACGTTTCCACTGATGTTTACAATAAGCTGTATTCAACACCACCTAAATTGCGTATTTAATTATCGTTCATCCAAAGTTTATCTGACCTTCATGGTGGTGGCATCACCTGTTTTCGCTAAATAAGGCTTGGCTAATGTCATAGCCATAGTAGCAAGAGTTAAGGCTTTCATGAGGTGCTAGTTTAGATGTAAATTCATATGTTCCAGATACCTATTCACGCGTCTTATTCGAAGAGTTCTATCAATTTCTTGAATCAGGAGTGACATTACGGTTTTTCGTGAAATTAAAATGTTTTTTTAAAAAACATCTAAAATTTTTAATGGTAAAACTATTGCTTATGCTCACTTTTTGAGTGTGAAGACAAGATGTAATACAACACCACCTGAATAATCAAGAATAATATTGCAACGGCCAAGACCATATAGAAATCACTGGAGGCGGTGAATTCTTTTGATTGACCGTTCTGACCGCCAAAACATTCTATCAGCTGACCTAAAATGAAAGTCGATGTCACTCCGATCAGTGATGATATAAATGTTTTTTTTGCATCAATTTCACTGATCATATCAAGAGCCTCAGTTGGGTGTACCTTAACTTCAAGGGGATACATCTTGATAATGATCCTCTTAAATGAGGAAATAATCAGCAGCGCGATCGGTGAGAGAAAAAAGATTTCAAAAGACCCTAAAATTCCACGGATAAAAACCTGAAAATTGTGCTTCATTTCTTTAACTTCAGGAAAGAGAAAATGATATATGCTGGCAATAAACTCCATCAGACCAAACACCAGCACTGCCAGGAATATCAATATCGCCAAAAATTCAAAAAAAATGTAAATCCCCTGCAAATAGCTTATGCGGTTTTTTTTACTAAACAAGAACATTATCAATTTATTCATATCAATCAGAAATTAATCCTAAGCCAATTAGAAAGTGTGGGATTCGGTGTATGGGTAATCGAATTCGTCGAAGATTCAATCCAGGAAGAAAATTTTGCAACCTCTTCACGCAAGCGTTTAATAAAATTTTTTACTGATTCTTCGTCCTCATCCAATTCTTTTTGAACATAACCGCATATACTGCTAAGCGGAAGATCTTCTTGGGTAGTATGTACTGTTAGGAAAATCACGGGTATATTTCTCAGTCCCTTGTGGGTCAGGATCACATCTTTATAGACAGTAGTGCTCGGCCCAGAATCTCCTTTTAAAAAATAATCTAGAAAAAACATATCAGCCTTTTGCTCCAGTAATTTTGACTGGAGATCAGCGACCAAATCTTTCCTGCTTTCAATGTCTTTGGTAACAAAGTCCTGGAAAGCGGAGATATCAAGTGCCCAGGCTGACTTACTTGTTGGTAATATTAATGCATCTGTATAATTTTTACGTAGGCTCTCCAACTCATCAAAATTATCCTCGAGGTAATACACTTTTAACTTAGTTGCTGTCATAGCTTTTGAGATTTATGTTCATTGAAAAATTTTTATTATCATCGTCTACAGATATCACGGGTTTACTTCCACCAAATGTTTCGCAGATCTGTGAGATGAGCCCGAGCCCCCTCGGACTAAGGCTGAAATTCCCGAGACAGATCCTATATTTTTCCCCGTCCGGGATGGATTTGACGTAGTTGTTTTCCAGCTTGATGCATAAGACTGCCTGATGGAAAGATAGCGAAATTTTAACAACTTTAAGGTATTCCTTATCAAAATTTGCCTGTGCTATTTTCATATTGGTAAAGAGTTCTGTAAGCAGCAAACGCAGTATTTTATCATAAAAGCTAAACTGGAAATCATCCTGTTCCACAGTACTGTTAATTATTGGTGTAACATTTGCTACCGCAGTGACAAATCTATTGCAATAAACAACATTAAAGACTTCCTCAATTAGGTTGATCAGACTTTCTGATGTATAATTGGAGAAAACAAAATCCTTTGATAGTTCAAGGTGCATGGCTTTAACACCACGGCTTTTTATTGCGCTGAATTTGTTGGCCAGTATTGGCCCCACCTCCAATTGGTTACGGAAGAGACGTAGGGTCTGTGATCGGAAGGGTTCTGGTGTTTCCTTATTTAAAGCAATATTATTATAGGTTGCCAAAAATTTAAGGTAACCGTGCTTCAACCTTGTTGCCTCAATATTTCGGGCACGTTCATCCATAAAGGCCACAAGACTGTCCTGTTCATAATGGTCCTCAAAAAAACGATTCAGATTCCTGGAGACCAATAACAGAAGCCTCATCCGATCCACTGAAATCTCACCCTGATTACTGAAAAAACCTATAACAGCTTTTCCTTGGTTGTATACCTCGTCTTGCTGATGGTAGTCTAGGCCTGCTATCCTTAGGAACATCATATATCGGCTGCTATTATCGATAACAGAAAATTCGTTGAAATATCTCGCAATTTTTAAAGCAGGTGATTCAGGCCTACCGTTAAAAATACTATCAGACCCATCGGGAATCTTGCCGATACGGTAAATCGGTCCACGGGGAACATCCCAAAATCCTGGGTCTTTCTCTTTATCATAACATAACTCCAGAACTGTCCAGGGTTTTAAAGGATAATCTGCATGTATTTCTTTAAGTCCGTCGGGAAGATCCCCTCCATCTAACATATGGGTACCTGAGACTCCATTCAGCATCAGATACGCCATTGAGTTATAATCGATTGAGGTCTCCAGTAATTTATTCTGCTTTAAATTGCGTTTTTCTTCGTCTGAGGCACCAGGGACATATTCACCCGAAACAAATGCATTGGAAATGGCAATATCCTTTGGTGCAATCCCCCTACCGTCAGAATCACGGTATCTCAAGGCGAGGTAGGCACCGTTTCCATAAGGTTCTTTTTCGTAGGGATTATCACTGTAGTTTAGGTAGTCATGTGTCTTAAAATGCGGATCGGCAACCATACGGTAAATATTCCGAAGAATTCCTTCAGACTTTGACGCCATAGAAATCCCTGTAATAGGGTCATCGGATTGACTCTCTCCATTTTCTACTGCTAGTGATTTATGTAGATAGACCAGGTGAATGAACCAGTTGGCACTTTCTGATTCTAACCAGTTGTCGAGATTATCTATCTGAAGAAACTGCCTGATGGCACTCAGTTTATAATTACTGAAGGCCTCAGCTATCTGTCGCTTAATCTCACTGCGGAACTGATAGCATTTTTTCTTGAAGGAAATCTTTTCCCCCTGCGCGGTGTGGGAAATTACATTCAAAAATTCACGCAGTACGCTGACATTTTCCAGTTTGACCAACCTAAGCAGAAAATAGAATTGCCTTTCCCCGCTCTCTTTTACCTGATCAAATATTTCGTTGACGTTGCGCTCGATCATCACCACCTTATTCTCTCTGGAGAGGGTGAGTTCTTTGATGAGCGAAACATAAAAATAGCTAAACTCTTTTACCGATACATCTTTATAGATCAGATTCCTTTTAACCTCACCGATATACCTCTCACGTAATTTCATTTCCTTTACCTCCATCAGTAGTTGGGCATACTCTGTTTCCAGATCCCCAATCGTGTTTTTGGCTACAGAGAGCTGCGCCATTTTTTCATTGCTTACCAAACTTGAAACATCCCCCTCCAGCTCGAAAAGTTCCAGGCGTGCATTCTCTATTAATGCAGGAATTAAATCAATACGGTCGGTAGCAGACTTAATCAGTCTAAAGATCTCTGAAAGTTTTTCTTCCAGACGCAGGAATTTTTCTTTTCTATTGATTTCAACGGCTTCACTGTTTGAGTCATAATATTTTTTATATATATCCCTGAAATCCTCGAGTGTTTTTCTGTCGATAATGAAATTCGACCCCAGCAGTGTAGCCCTACGCATCAGGAACTTAATGTAACGGAACATTTTGAAATCTAAACGTTCAGATTTCTTGAAAAGATCAATCTTTTCAGTGAGTTCGATCAGTAGCCATGCAAATATTTTCTCCCTTACAGGTTTGATATTCTTAAAGGGCTGCTGGGTTAGGGTTTTGATAGCTACTTCCCGAAAGAGGGTTTCAAAGAGTTCCTTGGTTGATCCGTTCCATTCAGTAAGCCATTGCGAAAATGGCTGTAAGCCCATCAGCTTTTCCATAAAATCATCTATCAATCCCGTAGTCGATTGGATATTGCGTTTTTCGTCATTGTCCAATACGGTATCCATAAATACGTTCCTGACCTTCATGTCACTGGAAAGTAGTTCGTTAACATAGTGCTGTACGAGCATTTTAAGGTAGTTTTTGCTTGGAAACCTACCTTTGCTATAGGTGTCATACAGTTCTTTGCTTGATAGCATACTGCCAGCTTCCCAAGGCAAATGTCCATCTTCAACTATAAGGGGATTATATTTCTTCCATTGTTCAGTATTCTTCTGCGGCTCGCCGTGATATAGGCTAAGGTTTTTGACCTTATTCAAAAAGAAGTGACGAACTGTATCCAGCATAGAGCTGTCGGCCAACCTGGCATACCTCTCCCGTTCCCTGCATACCGGACAGTTCTCCACAGCAGTGTGGATGTCTTTCCAGCTAAAAAATGAAAATAACCAGGATTCCTTTCTATCCTCACTATAAAGCAGATCGGCAATATCGCGTAAACAGTAGTTATCTGCCTTGTTTATCAGTGTAAAAACGCCATCGCATGAACGCGCTTTCTTTATCCCGCTCTGCTGCTCATTGCTGCTACAATGACGGACAAAATCGTTGATAAGATGAAAGGTCTTTCCCGAATGTACGAAATCATCAACGAAAAATATATATTTTGCCTGCCGTATATCATGGCTGAAGAATTTCTCAAAGTTCTCGATGTAATCTTCCCCAATCTCATAATGATTGATTATTGCCGCATCCTGAAAGATTTTCCTATTGATATATTCTATAAAATAAGCATTGATATTTCTATTTGAGGAAATCAGCAAGATACTTTTTTCCATAATATCAGGATCTGCTTCTAAAAGTTTCTTTTTACATGATTCCGCCCATTTAGATATTTCGTCCCGATAGTGTTCAAAAAAAATCTGTGGATCAATGAAATGGATATAGTGGTTGTTCCACTTGCTCAGGTGGCCAGAAGTCAGCGCTTCCTCGTTTAAAAATACAGGTTTTTCCGGAACATAGAGCGATATTGATGATATCGGCTCAAAGTTACGGGGAATCTCCAATAACAGATCCGGTGTCACCGAACTCTTGTCGGTTTCCAGAAGTGGTTTTTCAAGCAAACGGTAATCGATACTCAGATCAGCGGCATTTTCCCTAAGTGAAGGGAAGCACTGTTCACATTCATCGGGAAGGCTCCATCTGGAGGGAACAGTTATGAAATATTTCTGACTGGTCATCCTAGGTGTAGGGGGATTGGTTTCCACCTCAACAATCCGCTTTTCAATATCGACATATTTCCAGTTAAACAGCTTGTAAGGATATTCCCTTGTATTGCAGGGCGAAACATCTAAAAGTACAGTGTTTAATTTTTCAACGTACCGGGGATCGGCAAAATCCTTATGGGTGACTAATATCAGGTTAACGGTTTCCAATCTTCCTTCTTCTTTGAACGACTTTTGGCCCCTGATAAAATTTTCAATCTTGACCGATGTAGAAAAAGTGGTGTTGATCGGAACCAAAATGATAACATTATCCAGAAGTTCGGTCTGTTTCAAAAGTTTATATTGCTCCGTATCGGTAATAATATCGTTGTTGAATTCAAAACCGAGAACCTTTTTGAGTATAACCGTTGTTCGGTTGATAAGAAGCTGCGCATAGTCACCATAACCGATTACCGTCGTATTGCCAATGTCTGGACAGGACTCTGATATGTACTTGGCAATCAAAAATGCAAAACGGTCAGAATAAAAGCTGTTCTGAAAAATCCTTTTTGCATATACAAACTCACTGATGTGGGTTTTCGACCCCAGTCTAAAATGGGTATTTCCTATCTTATATCCGGAGGATTGGCCCTCACCTGTAAATACGTCTTCATTGAGCAGATTTTCCAGTGAAATTTCAAAAACTGTCTTATTTCCAAGCTTCAGTACCAACTCGAAATTCTGTACAATACCCGAAGTGCCACTTCTGAAAAGTTTGGAACTGGCGATCCCTTCGAGCGTTTCGACAGAATAGCCACCCTGGTTGTCCGAATTTCCTATATCAAAATTGGTGTGGTGGGTATAGGATAGTTTGTTTCTGAGTTTTTTTAAATCTGCATAACGGAATCCGCCCAGTATATCGGTAAAGTAGTTTCTTTTGTCCTTGTTCCTGATATAGGAATAAATCAGCACAAAATGGCCTGGATCCCAAAAACTACGGGCATCAAATTCTACGCTTTCTTCATCAGCCAGCGCTCGCAAAGGAATAAGATCACCTGCATGGATATTAAAAACGATGATATCATGAAGGTTATGCTGGAGCTGAAGCCTCGCCAAAAAACGCAGCAATCTGCTCTGGTCAAAGGAGTCTGCACAATCCTCAAAATCTAGGACAAAAATCTGCTCTTCGCAGATCTTTCTCAGTTCTGTCACTCTGGCGCCTAGTTTATCAGCTACGGCAATCTCCGCCCGGTAATCCATCATTGAAGCAGCGCCTGTATAGCTGGAAATATCCAATCTGGTTAAAACATCCCTGTCTCCTTTTTTAAGTTGATGGTCTGATTCAAGGAATCTGTATTTGAGTAGTTCGTAATAATTTTTGGCAGAGAAGTCATTATCCTTTACCTCCCTTGTCTGTACGACCTGTTCCTTAAGTCCCTGTGTACGGTCAAGTGGCAGGATCACATTAAATATGGTGCCACCGGTGAAAGACCTGCTCTCTTGAGCAACATGGGAAAAATTACTATTAAGAGGTCCGGAATAATAGGTATCAAGGCCACCAGCCCTACCCTTGGTCTGTACTTTATAAAAACCTCCGTTCTTTTTGATCAGGCTGCCGAAAATGATCAAGCCCCAATGTGAAGCTGTCTTGATCGCATTGTGGTTCAGCTTAATCTCACCCGCATTGAAAAAATCACCGATATTTACGCTGCCGTCCTCAAGAAGCTCGATGTCAGATGTATACAGATCTGAGTCTACTGTTATCCCCTTGGCCAGATTGTTGATATTGCTTATCGTTTTTTCGATCATTCCCGCACTACCCTCGTCAAAGATCGAAAGATCAAAATATGCCGATGGTGCCGAAGCAGCCCCATCTTCCTGATCCATTTCCAGCAGATAGGTCTCCACGCCACTTTTGAGTTCACTGTCATCTTTTATTGAACGCAGGTGTATCCCTTGATAAACCCGTCCGGTGATCACACCACGGCGGTGTTCGGTATGGTCTATGATATTTCTGGCCAATTCCCTGATACTTAAGAATAGGTTTCTAGTAAAGGCCAAAAGCTCTTTCAACCGGTCTAACAGCAGATTCTGTTTGAGTAGGAGCGAGCCATCCTCCCCTTCATCATCCTTGACCACCATGGTGCCGATATTTCTGTTTACCAAAAAACTGAACAGGAACGTAAAATAACTGGGCTCTCCCTGAAGACCATCAAATATCTTTTTAGCACCTGTCGCTAACTGGTTCATTTCAAAGTCCTTGAATCCCTTTTTGGTAAAAGATTTAAAACCGATTCCCTTTCCAACACCAGGACGGATCAGCTCTATATTGGGCTGCAGAAGGTTAAACTCGCTCAACATCCTGCAATACTCGAGAAAGAATATTTCATTGGTATTTCCCCAATCAATGCTATCTGAAAAATGTCCTATCAATTTGCGTGTTTTGCGGTAATTGTTTTCAGCAGCCGTACCCTTGGCTGTTTCCTGTTTTCTGATAAATCCAAAAAGACGCTCACTGTCCACCGATTTCATCAGTTCGGCGGATTCCAGCGTCCCTCGTGTGTCTACAAAGTACCGCTGAAAAGTCTCGGGGTTGATCGGAAAGATCAGCATCGGATCTATAGTTTCCCTAGCCCTGCCCTTTAATACAAGCTCATCAGCTATCTCGAAGGGCCGTATTCCGCTGATTGATTCATATACCGTCCTGATCCTGAAAAAGCTATCCCTGAACCTAGCATAGGCACTATATCCACCAGCACCCGGCAAGCGTACAGTAAACTGGATAGATGGAAATTGAGTTTTAAACAGCGTTAAAACCCCAATAAAATTAATATCAAAATTCTCCAGTTCATCGCTCAGGTTTAGAAAAATTGTTCTCTGTAATGAAGCGGCATCGTATATCACCGACTTCAGGTCATGGTACAACTTTGAGAGCAGATTGGTATGTTGTACACTGATCACCATGCTTTCATCCTGTTTCCGTGGAAAAGGATCCACCTGGATAACCAGGCCAAAGTCTCCACTTAGGTTCGCCTGCTGAAGACTTGATTCAAGCCCTTGGTATTCAATTAATCGTATATCGTATTTTGGGGTCACAAGAGCATTTTTTAATTTGATATTATTGATAGCCGTTTGGTTTTGTACTACCTATCTTTTCAATAAGGATAATTATAAAACCATGGCAGAGATTATTTAAAGATATTTCGTTGGTATTATAGCTATGGGCCAATCTATCAGATTATCAAAGATCCTGTAAAATATAAGCAGAAAAAGAGATTTCACTAAAAGAGGTGAACTGTGATGGCAGGAAGCAACCAGTAAAACTAGTTTTTTCATTAGAGATTGAGTGAGTTAATTCTTTAAAGATTATAATAAAAACTACAAAAAACAAAACCGATATTATTAATTACATCAATTCCAAGAAAAATACTTATAAATAGGTATTGAATCTGCTAACATTACACTTCAGCTGGTAATCCATTAACTAGCAATTTATCATCCCTTGATACCCAGATCTGTTCCACAGATAACCCTCGCCGCCATAGTAAAATACACTTTTATTAAGGCTTAGAACATCTCTATTTCGATTTATCTGGGTGAAACGATATTTGAATCCGACCTGACTTTCAAAAGCTTAAATTGGCTTATAATGAGGTGAATGTGTAATTTTATGTGAAATGCAGTGAACAGTATATATCGAAAATGAAGACCGTGCATTCCTACGCCATCGCCATTAATCAAGATTAAATTGAATACATTTTATCGTTAAGCACATTTAATTTGCCAAAATGCCCTTAAGTTCAGCCCCTAGATAGAAGACAAGACTTTCACCACTTTTGAAAGCTATTATCATATAATTTTATGGAAAAATTGAAAATTCACATCTAATAAGCATAAGCTTATGAAAATGTTAACCAATAGCCTTAAAAGTATTTTATTATTGATGATACTTTTATTTACGCAGTGTTCAGGGCATAAAAAACCTGTGAAATTGTATACATTGACACTCCACATAATGGAATACAACCGAGCTGGATCCCCATTTTTTTTAGATCGCAAAAGGCAATTGCTTATGGCCGAAAATGATACCGTTTCTTATATTGAAGCACTTAAAATATATTATTCCATTAAATTAGATGAAGAGAAATTTCGAAATGCAGGATTTAGTCGAATCCAAAAATTCGAACTTATGGAAGGTCGGCGCAAGGTTTTTGACAAGCGTTCAGATTCGGCCTTAATTATTAATTTAAAACGTGATACCTGGCAAAAAATATCCCAGAGGTCAGGAGCGGGATTTTAATGGTGGTGTGATTTAGGATTGGGCATTTTATTGATAATTTGTAATGGCACGATTGCATCCTTTTGCCAGGTAACTGAACCAGTTGTACCCGAACCATTTCTTCTTAACAGCTTATAAAAAAGAACCTTTCTGCCTTTGCAGAAAATAGGCAAGCCTGCCTACTCCCAACATTATTATTTAAAATAACCTATTTTATTTATGAGAATGGAGCAGGACAGGATTGTTTTAAATTAAACAAGAGTTTTTAAGTTTTATGCATACGGCACATTAAAGGGATGATTTTTGGGATGGC
>JAJDFF020000615.1:0-12292 GCA_021527025.2 Geoglossum cookeanum | reverse complement strand
GTCCCGTCCGCGATCATCGGCGCAAAGGTGATGGAGAAGCTCCACCAGATCGATCCGGTCGCCTACGTCCGCTACGTGTCCGTCTATCGGCAGTTCGAGAATGTCGGCGAGTTCATCCACGAGATCCAGGCGCTGGAGAAGCGGGCGCTGCGGGATCCGATGCAACGCCGCCTGTTCAAGGACTGAAAAGATCCACCCCATTTCCCAAGCTGTTCAACCCCTAACCCCCGCTCCCACCCCACCCCCGCCATCATCTCCACTCCCTCCCTCCCGTGATCTCACTGATAGGAACACGACCCGCCATCCAGGTGGGCCGGCACCAGGTGCTCCACTACGATACGTCGTGGGTGGGAGACGCCCTGCGCCGTGCGGCTGACGCTGCCGAGCGCCATGATTTCCCGTTTGTCGACGAGATCCGCATTGGCATCGAGACGTATCTCGAAACCAAGTGTCCGCTGAAACTGCTGTCACTGGAGGAGCTCTTCGAGAAGATGAGGCACATGCTCAACCGGATCGGCTGCGAGTCGATCGCTGAGAATCTGAAGCCGCTGGCACCGCCGGTGACCTTGTCGCTGGTGCATGCGGCCATGGAGGCGGGCAATGGCTACGAGCTGGCGTTCTTTTCCGCCCTGCGGAAGGAGCTGAAGGAGCTGCATGAAGCCGGAGCGGAGGAGATCCGCTTCACCGGGCTGCGGGAGAGCGCCCAGCTCCTCTGCGGCACGCCGAAGTGGGATCGCCGCTGCGAGCAACTGCTGGCGGATATCCGCCTGTTCCTCAATCGGGTGGATCGCGAACAGGAGTCTCTGGAGCGGCCGTTGAAGCTTTCAGTAGAAAGCGAGCGCCAGCAGGAAGAGGCTACGGACTACGGCAACGACTGACCGACTTCCAATCATGAGCAAGACGCTGTTCGAGAAAATCCGCGATCGTGAAATCCCGGCGACCTTCGTTTACGAGGATGACCGCTGCATGTGCTTCAAGGACATCGGGCCGCAGGCACCGGTGCACCTGCTGGTGGTGCCAAAGCAGGTGATCGTGCGGATCAACGAGGCGACGGAGAGTGACGAGGCGGTATTAGGGCACCTGCTGCTGGTGGCTGCGAAGGTGGCCCGGCAGGAGGGCTTTGCCGACGACGGCTTCCGCCTGGTGATCAACAATGGGCCGAACGGCGGGGAAGCGGTGCCTCACCTGCATGTGCATGTGCTGGCGGGCCGGCAGTTGGAGTGGCCTCCGGGCTAATCAGCAAGGGTCTGGAAATCAGGCACTCCTGGATCGGGAGTGCCTCGAATAGCAGGGTCCGGAAATCAAAGTCCGGTACATAGGACAAGGGATCCGGGAGCACCGGATCCCTGTCGAGATCGATCTAAAGTCAAGCACGGGCCAAGCCCGCGGGCTGGCGGCCGTGTATTAAGACCTGTAGCGGAGACGCTTCTTGTGGCGATTCTGCTTCTGGCGCTTCTTGCGCTTGTGCTTGTTGATCTTTGTCTTACGGCGTTTCTTCAGCGAGCCCATGGTAGTGCTTGGTGTTACGGTTGGATAGGAAAGCAGGAAATCAGGCGACGATCTTGTTCAGGGGGTACTCGATGATGCCTTCGGCACCGAGAGCCTTGAGCTCCGGGATGATGTCCCGGACGATCTTTTCGCAAATGATGGTTTCGACAGCCACCCAGCCCTCCTCGGAGAGTTGGGAGACGGTCGGACGGCGCATGGCAGGCAGCCGCTCCAGCAGGGCGGGCAGCTTGTCGGCCGGGAGATTCATTTTCAAGCCCACCTTGTCGCGGGCTTCCAGCGCTGCATTCAACAGGAGGACCAGACGGTCCATCTTGTCGCGCTTCCAAGGATCCTGAACGGCGCCCTTGCTGGCGTAGAAATGCGGGAAGGAGACCAGCAGCGTATCGACGATGCGCAGCTTGTTGGCCTTGATGGAGGAGCCGGTTTCGGTCACGTCGACGATGGCATCGACGAGGTCGGGAACCTTCACTTCGGTGGCACCCCAGGAGAATTCGACTTCAGCCTTGATGCCTTTCGATTTCAGGTAGCGCTCCGTGATGGCAACGCCCTCGGTGGCAATACGCTTGCCTTCAAGGTGTTCCGGCTTGGTGATCGGAGAGTCTTCAGGGACGACCAGGACCCAGCGGGTCGGGTTGGCGCTGGCGCGGGAATAGGGCAACTCGGCCATATCGACCAGATTGCCATCGAACTCGCTGGCCCAGTCGAGACCGGTGATGCCGCAGTCGATGAAGCCCTGATCGATGTAGCGGGCGACTTCCTGGGCCCGGATCATGTAGAGATCCAGTTCCGGGTCGTTCGAGGCCGGGCGCAGGCCACGGGAGGACACATAGACTTCGTAACCGGCCTTCGAAAGCAGTTCGAGGGTCGGTTCCTGGAGGCTTCCTTTCGGAATTGCCAGTTTCAGGGTCTTTTCGGTGGTATCCGGCATGGTACAGCGGCGGGCCGCTTCAGAAGCGGGCGGCGGAGATAGCGGGTGGAGCCGGGGGAGGCAAGGGAAGTTTTTCGCGCGCGACTCGCGCGAGTGCCTCAGCCAGCGGGAATGACACCGTTTCTCAGCGGATGGAGGAGGCGATCTGGGCAGCCAGGCGGCCCAGCAGGCGACTCTCGGCGGCGGCAAGTTCGTCGTAACCGTCCTTGGTCAACGGCTCGGTGGCGGACCACGAACGGGTAACCTTCATGCCGCGGTCCGGGAGCGAATAGACGCGCCAGGAGGCATCGATGGTGGCATCGCCACCGGGGGTGCCGTGGAGCTGGCGGACGTCGATCGAGATCTGGTAGCGCATGCCGCCGTCGTCGGTCCACGGGTAGACGCGGACATTGCCGGTATGGAGCTGGCGGCCGAGGTTGGTCGCCATGACACGGGAAATGTTTTCCTGTAGATCGCCGGCCCAGCGGTTGTCCTCCGACACGGCGAGACGGTGGTCGGTTTCCTGGAAAACGAGATTCGGGCGGCTCAGGTAGCCGGCCACATCGACCGGGCCGACACCGACCCCGATCCCGCCGCCGGAAGGAGCCGGGCCGTCGGCAGTGAGCACATAGTAGGACTTCGACCCCGCGCAGGAGGCGAGGAAGGAGGTGCAGGAGAGGCTCAGCAGGAACAGGAAAGGGCGCATGGCGGGAAGGCGGACGGCTGGGGAAGGATGCCGCGTCCTGAGGAGTTTGCCAGTGCTGAGTTGCCGGGCCCGGAAAAGGCGTTGGGTGAGGTTGGCCAGGGTTTCCGTCGATCCGGGTTTTTGGGTGAGGTTGCGGAGCGCGGCAGCCGGTCGAGCCGGGAGATGTGGGTGGGTGAGGTTTGCCAGGGTGCTTTCAAGCGGGCTCCGCCTCACCCCGTGCCGATGGAACACCGGACCATGGGTGAGGTTGGCCAAGGTGATTGCTGGAGGGCGGCACCTCACCCGGCAGGAGAGCGAGGCGGATTTTTGGAGTGCTTGAGGCATCGGCGGGAGCTTGCCCTGTTTGGGCGCGCGCCGGCCATTGTGGGATGCGCAAGGTGGAGTCGTCGCGCTCTGAGACTGGTGCCTTCCATGGGCTACCGGCGGAACTCAGTTGCTGCTGCTGTTGCTGTCGCAGGAGGCGGAACTGCCGCTGTCGGAGGATGAGGGGCTGGAGTCAAAAGAGGAGGAGCTGCCGGAGGAATCGGAGGCGCTGGATGACGAATCGTAGGAGGGCGACGAGTCCGGGGTTGGGCTGGAGAATCCGAAGCTGCTCTCAGAACTCGCGGGGGTGGAGGAGGAGTCGTGAGAATGATGGCTGTGCAGGGACTCATTCATCATCTGGGCGGCCATCATCGGGTAAAGAGGGTCCGACGGGTCGTTGCTGAAGTGGCCCGGCGAACCTCCCGGTTGATTGGGGAACTGCGGCGGAAGGCGGTGATATTGCCGCCGAATGGATGCCTCGCGGCCCGAGCCGGAGATCATCCTGATGATGATGAAAGCCGTGAAGCCGACGAACGTCAGGAACAGCAGAGGAACAAGGAATGATACATTCTGGACCATGGTGTTTTACGTCCTGAGGCGGACAGTGCGAGTCAGCCAGAGGGTGGGTGATTTGGCGATTACAACCTGATCCGAGGTTCGGAGGCGGTTAGAGGTTTCGTTGCCAATGATGTATCAGGAATGACTCGACCTTGTCGGAGGCTCATGAGGTAGTCTCACTGTTTATCGCGATCATGAGGCTGCGGATGACATTGGTGGGGTTGGCAGGCTGCCTGATCGGAGTGGCCTCTGCCTGGATGACGAGGCCGGGCCGGCAATTGCCCTCGGCTGGTGCACCGCTGCCTGCTGCGCGCGCCCGGGCCGTGTCCCGCCCTGACCGTGGGAGGGAGGATCCCGGCGCTCATGGCTCTCGCGTCATGGAAAACGATCTGGCTTTTCTCAAGCGGATCCGCGACACGCCCTACGAGGCGGGAGAAGCATTTCGCGGGGATATGAGAGTCAGTTTGCTGAGCGCAGAGGGGGAGGTTCAATCCGACGCCCTGAACGCTTTCGGCATCCCTTTTTATCGAAAGGCGGACATTCAAAGGGTGGTCGATACATCACTACAGCGGACCGAGCAGATGCTATTGAATCGGATGAAGCCGGATCCTTGGCTCAGTCGTGAGGAAAAAGGAATCATCGGTTACGATATTCCTCCCGACCGGGACGCCGGGAATGAGTTGCTGGCCGAAATGAAGGCAGATTTCGTAGCGGTAGCGGGCCAGGAGGCGGCGGAGAATCTGGTGAAGGCGATGTTGGCGTCAGGACGCCTGGGTTCCTATGGGCGTCAGGGTATTTTCCTGCAGATCCGAACCCGTGCCGATTCGGGCGTCAGAGAGGTTCTGAGCACCTGCTATGACCCGGTTCACAAGAATCTGGAGGGGTGGCGCCCCGTGGATCTGGCTGGGTCGAGTCAAAGCGAGGTCCGGGGTCTCGCCCAAAAAGTTCTCGAGCTGAATCCATGAGCTTTCATTCGAATCAAGCCGCTGGACCTGGGAGATGGAGTTTCAACCGGAGGCATGCCGCGGCGCTCTTTCTGGTGACGTTGGGGGCCGGTCATCTGGTCACCCGCCAACTGCTCTCAGTGAAGAGCGATGCAAGTGCTGTGGCTTCGAGAGTGACCCCCGAACCGGCGAGCGCTCCTGCAACCGGTGCGGACGTTTTTCAGGTTTCGATGCCGATCGAAGATTTCAATCGGATGCGGTTGGAAGAGGCGGGCAAGAGCGGCCGCCCCACGGAGCGGCTGTTGATGCTGGCAAAACTGGCGGACATCGACACCCTGTCTGCCGACGGAAGATTGCAGCCGGGAATGGCCGAGCTGATCGGTCTGAATGAGGAGCAGCAGGGCCAGGTGCAGGATTGCTTCGACCGGACGCGGGGGAGGATGGTGCAACTCCTCAAGGACCGGATGGAAATCACCCCTCAAGAGCCAGCGGCAGATGCAAAGGAGGACGTGGCCTCCATCAGCTTTCACGTGCCCCCGATGGAGGAAGAGGGGCGTGTCATTCGCGAAGAGCAGAAACGGGAGCTGGTCGCGATCGCGGGTCAGATGGGTGCTGAAGTTCTGACGGGAGTTGCGGGGCAGGAGTCGGATCTGGCAGGCTACGGGAAGTACGAAATTCGTGGTACTCTCGAATCCGCGGGAAAGGACAGCCGGGCTTTCCAGAAAATCAGCTACTGGGTGATCGACTCCTCCGGCAATACCTGGGCGGCTGGCGGGGCGAGCGGGGGAGCCCTCCTGAGGGATTTCATGGGAGGTCTTTTAGCCGATCGTGTGGTGGATGACGGTGAGTAGTCGGGATCGAATTGAAGGAGAGGAAACGGCGGCCTGCGACCGGGGAAGCGGAAGGTTGCCGCTTCGTTCCGGGCGCTCGTTTGATGGGAGACTTCTCAGTTGCTGCTGCTGTTGCTGTCGCAGGAAGCGGAGCTGGCGCTGTCGGACGACGAGGGGCTGGAGTCGAACGAAGAGACGCTTCCGGAGTCCGAGAAGCCGGATGACGAGTCGTAGGACGGACTGGAGTCAAACGAAGAGGAGGGCAGGGAGACGGAGCCGAAAGAATCCGCGGAGGTCGAGTCGTCGGCGGAAGTGGGATGGCGGCTGCCGTGGTGCGAACTGTTGAGGAGTTGCAGGACCAGAAGAGGGTCGAGGGGATTGCCATGCGCATCGTAAAATTGGGAGGGCTGGCCGGCGACACCGGGGCGGTAGGTGAAACCCGGGAATGGGGGTGGCGAGGCGCGGCGACCGCGGAGGCCCGGAGTGGAGATGAGCCGGGTATCCTTGCCCCGGAGGGCCGCGTTCAGAATGGCCACGATGGCGGCGATCGTGGCGAAGGCGACAAGGAGGAGGGCTAGAAGGATCACGCGTTCTTTTTCGTTCTGAGCCTGACGATACAGCGATAGTAACTCTCCGTTCCGTGGCGATTACAACCTGTGTTGCCGTTCGGAGGGGTTGCGGAAAAACGTGCCGGGGGCTTCACCGGCCATGAGGTCGAGGGTATCCGGAGGGATTGCTTCCAGAGGTTCAGATACCAGATTTGTCGTAGTCGTTTTCCTGTCCGCAGAGCCAGACATACATGTAAGCGTCGCGGGGGACGCCCGGGTCGAGATTGGGCCTTTCGGTCCATTGACGGAGGGTTGCTTCCCTGGTCATGCCGATCTTTTCCAGGACGCGGATGGAGGCGGTGTTCCCCGTATCGCAGGTCGCCCAGATCCGGGCCATGCCGGGCAGGGCGGTGGCCCAGTCGAGGATGGCCCGGGCAGCCTCGGTGGCATAGCCGTGGCCCCAGAACGCGAAGGAGAGCAGGTAGCCGAAGTCGGCGGAGTGGCCATCGACGCGGCAGGAGATGTTGCCGATCGGCTGGTCGTCGCCTTCCCTGAGAGTGATGACCCAGGCATACTCTTCGCCCGACTCCCAGTTGGTGGCGTTTCTTGCGGCGGAGCCGGCCAGTTGTTCGATGCTGGTGAGGGCCTGCCAGTCCATGTAGCGAGCGACTTCCGGGTCGCTGCCGTAGGCGAAGCGGGCGGCATTGTCGGACGGGCGGGGGCGGCGAAGGAGAAGACGGGGTGTGGAGATTTCTTCGGGTGGATGGTGAGGTGCGGGCATGCGAGGAATGGTCGGGATGATAGGGATCGGAGAAGGATGAACAAGAAGCCTGGCGGGTTGCTGGCGGGGGAGTCACGCGATCTTCATTGAGTGAAAGTTGCGTGAAGGTTCAGTGGCTTCTGGACGCCATGGCCAGGGCGAGATAAGTCCCACGCTGGCATGAGGAAATTCCGAACGATCTGGATGGGGCTGCTGGGCTGTGTGGCCGGTGCCGGAGCCGCCTGGGCGATGAAGGACGGTGAGCAAGCAGGCGGCCACTCCTCTGCCGCGGCCGTGCACGACCGGGTGTCACCGCGATCCAGGCCGGTGGCCGAATCCGAGGCGGCGCGGCCCAGGACCCCGGCGCGCGAGTCGGTGGAGGGGCTGGCGGCCTTCGTGAAGCGGGCCAACCGGACCGGCGTCGATTGCGGCGAAATCTTCGAGGACAATGCCGGCAATCTTTTCCTGGGAAACGAGTGCAAGGTGGATGACCGCTCGCTCAAAGCGGCGGGAGCGGACCCTTCGAAAAAGGAAGCGATCCAGAAGATCATCGACACCGGGATCTCCCGGACGATGGCTGAGATGGCGAAGCGGCTGAAGCCCGACCCGCGGAACTCGCGACCGGAGAAGGGCGTCGCGGCCTATCGCGTGACTCCGGACACGGATGGGGGGAACGAACTGCTGCGGGGAATGCAGGACGAGATCGCCGAACTTACCGGAGAGGAGGCCGCGCGCAAGCTGAGCCGGGCTCTGGTGAGCACGGGACCGCTGGCATCGTTTGGTCGGCAGGGCGTGACCCTGCTGGTGGAGAAGGACCCGGCCGGTGAGGGAACGATTACCCGGTTCCGGTATTTCGACCCGATGACCGGGGGGGAGAACACGATGGGGCAAGTGACCATGAAGGGACCGAACCGTGATCTGCTGAGCCGCTTCGTGGAAGAGAACCTGCCCCGTTGATGAGTTGTCCACGATGGATGGAGCCGCCTGATTTTTTACCAAGACCACCGATATGAAATCCTGGACAACTGCCTGTGCCGCCTTTCTGGCGATGGCGCTTTTGAGCTACGCCGCGACCCGTTTCCTCCTGGCCGGATCGGGCCGGGGGAACATGGGAGATCGCGCGGCGACGACCGCTGTGGTGGAGCCGGGTGGCACGGCTGCCCCGGTGATTGGCGCGACAGTTCCGGAGCCCGGCGGTTCGACCGTTTCCTCCCCGGCGGGAGCGGCAGTGGTGGACGATTCACCTGCGCTGTCAGCATCGGTCAATGGGATGACGGTGGTCAGCGGGGGAGATGAGAAGATCCGGAAGATGCTGACCTCGAAGGATGGGAAAGAGCTGAACGAAGCCGGGCGGCTGAAGAGGACCATGAGTCTGGCGAACCTGGAAACGCTGGACCAGACCGGCCGTCTGCAACCGGGCACTGTGGAGCTGCTGGGTCTGGATGAAGACCAGACGGAACGGGTGCAGAGAAGCTTTGACGATCTGACCTCCCGGGTGAGCGAGAGCCTGAGGAAGCGGTTGGAGATGGGGCCGGAGGCGACTCCGGAATCCCTGGCGGCGATAGCCGAAGAAAAGAGGAAGCAGCAGCCGGAATACCCTGTCGAGATGAGCCGGATGCTGAGCTTTCATATTTCCGCCGCGCCGGAGGAGGCGGCAGCGGCGATGGCCCAGCAGCGACAGGAGCTGGAGGAGATCGCGGGAAGTGCTGCGGCAGAGGCTTTGATCGAGGGCGCTGGAGGGCTGCTGAAATACGGGGCCGGACAGTACGAGTTCCGAGGAAGCATCGAGCAAGGCAAGTGGGCCGGTCAGCAGGAGCAGATCGTGAACATCGAGGGGGTGGATGAGAAAGGCAAGACGGTGATCAAGGTCGGAAGCACGGGTGGTGACAGCATCAGGAAGTATCTGGGGAGTGCGCTGGATGACTACATGAGGGAAGACAAGCGGTGGTGAGAGTGCCTCCAGAGGGGCGGAGCCGATGGGTCATGGTGGTGAGGATGCACGGCCGGAGTTTGCCGGCCGCGATCGTGATGGTGGTTCCTGTGCTGATCTTGGCGGCCTTTGCGGAGTTGGCAGCCCTGAGCTTGGGAGGCGGGGTCAGGACTGTGATTCTTCATGCCGGCGCGCTGGCGCTGGTGGCCTGGCCGCTGGGTCGCCTGGTTTGGCATCTGACCGGGTATTACCATGCCTGGGGAATGGTAGAGGACCACGCGGTGGTGGAGCGTGTGCTGGCCGGGAATCCGGGGATGCCGCGGGAAATGGCGGAAGTGATGGTGGGACGAGCCAGGCTGGGGAGGGCGATGCTCCGGACGGGTGGGTGGATGACCGGACTGGGGCTGGCCGCGGCGGGAATCGTGGGGGTGTGCCAGTGGAAGGGGCGCGATCCTCTGGTGGGCGGCTGGGTGGCGCTCGCCGGGCTGGGTGCCGTGGCGATGTTTCTGTGGCTGGCGGGGCTGGCGATGCACTTGGTGGCGATTTCGAGGCGTCGCAGGGGTTAAGCGTTCCGGAATTCGCGGGAATAAAGGACCGGTTGCAACCGTCTCCAACAGTGCCACTATGGCCGGAGCCTTTATTCTATGAAACCATCGCGCCTCTTTTCAGCTGTCGCACCTTTCGCCCTCATCGCCACCATGTCTGCCGCCGAACCGATCAATACCGGAGCCTCTCTGCCGAAAACCGCTGCCAAGGACCAGGACGGCAAGGCCGTGGACCTGGCCGCCGATGCCGCCAAGGGCTACACACTGGTCTATTTCTACCCGAAGGCGGATACGCCGGGCTGCACCAAGCAGGCCTGCTCCCTGCGGGATTCCTACGAGGCGCTGACTCAAAAGGGCGTGAAGGTCTACGGCACCAGCATGGATGACGAGACGGCGCAAAAAGCCTTCAAGGATAAATACCATCTGCCTTTCACCCTGATCGCGGACAAGGATGCGAAGGTGGCGGACGCCTTCGGCGTGCCGCATGAAAAGGGCTACGCGACCCGCCAGGCCTTCCTCTTCAAGGATGGCAAGCTGGTCTGGCGCGATCTGGCGGCTGCGACCGAGAAGCAGGCGGAAGACGTGCTGAAGGTGCTGGATGGCAATAAGTGAGCGATTTTATGCGCGCAGCTTCCCTGTTCCTGCGGGGCGGGGGAGCCTGCGGCAAATTCGACGTTCGACATTTGTAAGTTCGTCCCCAAAGGTCGGCGGACATTAGCATGATTTTTCGCAGTTTGTGCCGAGAAGCCGAAATCGGCTCCAATTCCTACCTCATCGATACGGGCAAGGCCTGCATCGTTCTGGATGCCGGGATGCATCCGAAAAAGGACGGCCTGGAAGGGATTCCTCGCTATAATCTGCTGGAGGAAGACTCGGTGGACGCCGTGGTGGTGACCCACGCGCACCTGGATCACCTGGGCTCCCTGCCGATCGTGCTGAGAGAGCAGCCGCATGCGCGGGCTTTCTTCAACCCGGCGGCGGCGGAGATTGGTGTGGCGATGCTGCATAATTCGGTGAACGTCATGCAGTCGCAGCGAATCGAGCTGGGGATCACGGAGTATCCGCTTTTCACCCACCGGGACATCGATGACCTGGAGAAGAGGTTCGAAATGCGTGGAATCGAGCGACCGTTCGACCTGGACCCCGAGGGAACGGTGCGGGCGACCTTCCACGATGCCGGCCACGTGCTGGGATCGGTGGGGGTGACGCTGAAAGCCGAGGGGAAGACGATTTTCTACACCGGCGATGTCAATTTCGAGGACTCCACCCTGATCAAGGGGGCGAATTTCCCTGAGGATCATGTGGATGTGCTGATCATCGAGACGACGCGCGGCGATAACCCACGGCGGCCCGACTATTCCCGCAAGGACGAAGAACAGGCACTCGGCGAGAGCATCGCCAAGGTGATTGAGCGACGCGGGTCGGTGCTGATCCCGGTCTTTGCCATGGGCAAGACGCAGGAGGTCATGACGATGATCCACCGCTTCAAGAAGAAGAAGCTGATCCCGCGCAAGACGCCTGTCTACATGGGCGGCCTGAGCACGAAGATGACGGTGATCTACGACCGTTTCGCCAAGGGCAAGACCCGGCGGACGGACGATTCCTTCCGGATCCTGGAGGACATGGAGATCGAGGCCGGGACGCGCCGCCGCAAGGGGCCGATCCCGCTGAATCCGGGCTGCATCTACGCGCTTTCCAGCGGGATGATGTCGGAGAAGACGGTCTCGAACGAATTTGCAAGGCACGGTCTGTTGGAAAACCCGAAGAACGGCCTGTTTTTCGTGGGCTACACCGATCCGGATTCTCCTGGCGGCAAGGTTCGGAATGCGACGCAGGGCGACAAGGTGGTCATGGATCCGAAGCACCCACCGGTGCCCTTTAACTGCGAGCGGAAGATTTTCGACTTCAGCGGCCATGCCACCCGCGACGATTTGCTGAAGTTCATCCTGAAGGTGAAGCCGAAGAAGGTTTTTCTGGTTCACGGCGATCCTCGCGCCACAGCCTGGTTTGCCGCTCAGGTGAAGGAATTGCTGCCGGGAACGGAGGCGATCGTGCCGGAGCCGGGACGGGACTATGAGCTTTGATAGAGAGGGAAGGCGGTGAGATCACCTGCTTCAGAAGTGATCGAAGAGGGCGCGGCGCTGGGCCACGCTCTGCTCCTTCTCGATGACTGGAAGGCCGCCGGGCTCAGGGCGCTTTTGGCCAAGCGCTATGGCTTGAACGAACGCGACTACCATTGGCATCGGCTGGCGAATCAGGATCACGCTTCGGTTCATGATCCCGAGTCCTGGCGTTGGCTGGACGAGTTCTGCGGCCGTGCGGAATTCGTGATGTTTTTCGATGAAGTGAAAGACCGGGGAATTGTCCTCTTCGGCCAAGGCGTCTCCGTGGTTGAGGTGCTGGGGGAATGCACCGGATTCGTTTTTTATCTCAGTGACCTCCAGGCCAGCTATGTTCTCTGCTTCAACGATCACGACGTGCTGATCGCAGCGGGAGAGAGCGAGGAATGGCTGACCTGGAAGGTGGAATCGAAAAGAGATGCGCCGGAGCCGGATGGCGCGCCCTGAGGGCTGCCGAGGGCCAGAGATTGAGAGATGCGAGGCCGCCCTCCTTCAGCGGCTGGAGCCCTTCGAAGAAGCATCCGGCGCTTTCGGCCCAGCGGACGAGACGGCGGAAGGTCTCATCGTAAACGGACCACTCGTCGATTTCGCCATCCGGTCCACCTGGGCGTAGGCTTCTGCCGAAGTCCGCG